>OOFB01020998.1:0-14111 GCA_900323305.1 Trachyrincus murrayi
ACATTATGCAGATCAGAAAAGGATGAAGCAGGATGAAGAAGTGACCGCAGTGGTCTGATGATGAGCAAGACGTGATGCTGACGAATGACGAATCTGTCACAGATTCATTAGTTCCTGTCTAGTTTAGGTGATGTGTGTGTTTAGGTGATATGTGTGTGTGTGTGTGTGTGTGTGTGTGTGTGTGTGTGTGTGTGTGTGTGTGTGTGTGTGTGTGTGAATACTACTTTTGTCACATTGTCATTGTTAATGTGGATGCTGGTTATGCATCGAAAATAAATAAATAAACTTAAATAAAAATGAACAGGGTTACACATTATTAGTAGCCTTTGTAGAAGACGGGTGTACTCAGCTAGTAAAGATTTAACACGTTTCAGGAATGTGACTTGGCAAGAGAAGTTCACATTCACAACACAGATACCTGACACGTTGTTCTTTTCATAGCTGTCGTGTGTTGTGTGTTTCATGATGTCAAAGGAAGTGCCTGCTGAGTTTTAACAACAGACTTCCTTTTAGAGAGGGAGAGAGAGAGAGAGAGAGACACACAGAGAGAGAGAGAGACACACACAGAGAGAGAGAGAGAGAGAGAGAGAGCTCATTACCATTTCCTTCTCCCTGTCTAAATGGTTGAAATTATATCAATATTACTACACATAAGATGTGACCCTGGGCGTTTCATTTTTCAAAGAAGATCTGAGATAGATTATGTGTTACTTATGTGGTGCTTCTGGAATTCATGTCGAGATGTAAAAGTGGAATTCTCCCTTGGGCGCTCTGTACATCAGTACAACTGCTGCCTACATGTTATAACAACAGAGAACAACAAGTGCGTCTTGTTCTGTTTAGCCTTCAGCATTGCGTTCACATTGTACTATATATCAAATCAAAGGAAACCTGCTGTTGATCATGTCTGTATGGGCTGTGTATAATTAGTCATAATGGTTAATGGAAGACTTTACACTGTCTGCTAACATTGTCTTGATGACACATTTTGGCCGACCGGAACCAAAACATCATACGATGCGGTTTTTGTCCAATGAAAAGTGCCAAAGCTTGTATCTAGCTGGTAAAAGTAATTTACATTTACCATGATAAAAAAAACAGTTAAGCAAAAGGTGTATGGTAATCTTCTGTTGTTTTGTCTTCCCAAGTTTAGTTTTTTTTATCAACATTTAGTTTTTAAACATGTTTTGTTTCTTTAAATTAAATACAAATTCTGCATTCCTTATTAATGATATAATAGCACGTAGCCTGACTTTAGCTGGAGTTGTGCCAAGTCAAGACCTGTGGTTGGGGAGGCGTGTCTTGGCTGGTATTTCAGCCAATCTACTCTTTAGATTCAAATGAGTTCAGTTGCCAAGGTGACAAGGAGGACCAACTATGGTGTTGCTGGACAACCTGCTAGCCTTAAGCAGCTGTCTCAGAAATAGTCAACAAAACATACGTTTGGTTAAGTCTTTGGCCCACATTTCGAGCCTGCATGAGTCTGAGTCACTAGGGGTTGTTTTAGGACATTCAGCCCCACTACCAAAACAGCGATTCTCACTCCTCTGTCAACTACAGAGACATAATGTCGACGTTAAATGACTGTGTATTTGTGTATAATACTGCTCCATAAAACACAAGATCACTTGTAGCAACACAGCTGAAGTTTGGGCAAGTCGCGAGGCATACAGCACATAAAAACAAATCAAAAACAAAACACAAACGCCAAACAACAATAGTTTGTTGCGTAATCCTCTTATGCGGTGACTGACTATGCAAGCCATTGGCTGGATGAGTACTGGTGTGAGAGTCACAAGACCAGGGTGAAACATTTGCTGGAACTGCAAACATTTTCACAGAGAACACTGAACAACACGTGGCTTGTGGTCACTCTGCTAGGCGGATCTGATATTGTAACATTATTAACAAAAAAATACAAAAATAAAAAGCTAAATGACTATTCACTACACATTTACCACAGCGTCTCTCTCAGCCCTCCCTCTCTATACTCCTTTCTCGCCCTCTCTCCCTCTCCACTGCAAGTGACAGATTGTCTTACAGGGAGCGATTACTGAAACACACTATACCCCAGTTTTTGCTGTCTCAGGTCACCCTTTGACCGGCAGCACCAGAAACCCCAGATACACCCTGATCACATCTCACACACACACACACACACACACACACACACACACACACACTCTCTCTCTCTCTCTCTCTCTCTTTTCAGACACACACACACTTTGACAATTGTTTCGTACGACGGATACACATTGGTGAATGAGTTATTGTTTGTATACATTAAAGATGTCATGTTTGTGTTGTTTTTACGTTTTAATGTTTACACATTAAAGTAGCAATGATAACGGAGCGCTCAACGCAATGAATGGAACAGGGTTGGGCTTCCTGTGTGCAGACAAACCAAAATAAAAGCGCGCCGCACGGTGCCTCCTCGGTTCTGCTCCCATGTTCAAACGTCCTTGGTTTGCAAATCATTTGAATCATGCTTTTTTTTTTTTTTTTTTACCTACAACCGCCATGCTGCAAAGTGCACAAAGAAAATGCACAAACTATTTTACCCAGCTCCATGTGGTGCCGGTCGCATCTTCTACTGTCTCCTGGAAGTCTTCAAGGTGCTCTATGGATATCATGGTTCCATCGTCTGCTCCGAGAACCGTCTGCTGTAGATCCTCTCGTTGCTTGTATCTCTCTGGTCTCAGACCCCCCCCAGGTCTCGTATAGGGAGATGTGTCAATTTGAGGCTGTCGCTGATGGTTGGGGACTGGGGAGAGTTTGTGTCTTCGGCCGTTTAGTGAAGACAAGTCGTGTGTGTGTGTGGAGAGCGGCGGCTAAGTACTAAATTTACCTGGTCCTAGAAGAGTCAGAAACCTGAGAAGGTCCTTGAGTGGTCATCCTATGATGGACCCCCTGACTTCTCAGGCATCTGATCTGGGGCAACTGCGTGTGTCAGTATGTTAGTATGTGTGTGACTCACACACTCACACACATACACAGTTGAGACACACTGAGACACACACACTGACACATACAAACATACACATGCACACAGCATTTACAATGGAATAACACAATCCTTCTGTGTAAATGCACACCTCAAAGTCATTTCACAGTTAAAATGTCAGATAACACACTGAGACTCTGACAGCTGCTGTCGCCATTGACCTTAAGCTGACTGAGACCCACTTAGCCACAGAACAGTGCACCACCTGTTTCATTAGATGAAGTTCATAGACTGCTCGGACTTGGACACTGACTACAGAATAAATATTCAGTAGGAAACACTGCCCCCTACCGCCCGGATAAATACTCAGTAGGAAACACTGCCCCCTACCGCCCGGATAAATACTCAGTAGGAAACACTGCCCCCTACCGCCCGGATAAATACTCAGTAGGAAACACTGCCCCCTACCGCCCGGATAAATACTCAGTAGGAAACACTGCCCCCTACCGCCCGGATAAATACTCAGTAGGAAACACTGCCCCCTACCGCCCGGATAGAGCACTCACACGCACACTGAAGAACACGGGCGCTGCTGTGTATTGATTTCTCGAGCTAGCTGCTCAGGCAGGATGGCACGTCTGCTGTGTAGTCCGTGTTTGCCCGCTGTTCTTGGCTAAAGATACTTGGCATTTGGCTGGTTTGATGTTCCGTGCAGCGAGTGTAAAAACCATCGGTAAAGCGGCAACCGGCTGGTAAGTTGAACTGCATTTTGAGAACAAGCGCAGACACGACCCGAATCTCTACCCGTCAGTCGGCTAGCGAGGCTAACTAGCGAGGTGCTATCTGACCGACGGGGTCCTGGGCTCTTCTTCCACTGGCCGACGCTCTTTTAGAGCCGTAGCGAAGGCTTCGTGAGCTCGTTCTTTGCACCCTTAATCTAGTTTAATATGTAGCTTTCGCGATGGAGAAGATGCCCATGTTCCCCAAACGAGTTTCCGTTAGCCGCTTCTCTGAAGTCTGCTAGTGATGACAACTACCATAACTACCATAACCCTAACTACCATAACCATAACTACCATAACATAACCCTAACCATAACATAACCCTAACTACCATAACCATAACTACCATAACATAACCCTAACCATAACATAACCCTAACCATAACCATAACTACCATAACATAACCCTAACCATAACTACCATAACCCTAACTACAATAACCCTAACCATAACTACCATAACCCTAACTACCATAATCATAACTACCATAACCCTAACCATAACCACCATAACCCTAACTACCATAACCCTAACCATAACTACCATAACCCTAACCACAACCACCATAACCCTAACCATAACTACCATAACCCTAACCACAACCACCATAACCCTAACTACCATAACCCTGACCATAACATAACCATAACTACCATAACATAACCACCATAACCCTAACCATAACCCTAACTACCATAACCCTAACATAACCATAACTACCACAACATAACAATAACTACCATAACCATAACTACCATAATCATAACCCTAACCATAACCATAACTACCATAACCATAACTACCCTAACCATAACCATAGACACAAGTGACAGAATCTGTTCACCTCAAGGCCCAATAAGAAGGAAACCACTGTAACCATAGCAACGTGTTTGAGCTAACTAACCCACTAACCCATCTAAGCCATCCACTCAGTGTATGTGAAACCGTGCAACTTTTCAACCAAAGAGATGACCTCAGACATCAAACTAAATGATGTCAAGCCCCACATTACGCATATTATTAACATAACGCTGTTCATGTTGTGTTCAAGGCCTCTTGCTCAGTGTCAACATCGCGACATACAACCACGGCCGTTATAATATTGGTCGTGTTCTAGACAGGCCCCGCCCGCGTAAACCCCCCCCCATACAGACATTATCCTCCACTCTCTTCAGGCACTCCTGCCGGACGATGGACGAGCTGGTCCATGACCTGGTGTCTGCCCTCGAGGAGAGCTCCGAGCAAGCGGCCCGGGCCTTTGGGGACGGCGGGGACCACGCGCTGGCTGTTGGCTGTCTGTTGAAGCGGCAGGCCCGCAAGCGCCGGGGCCGGAAGCGGCGTTCCGACAACCCCCACCCGCCCTGGGAGACGGGCCACCTCAGCGAGGGCTCCGAGTCCAGTGGAGAGGAGCACAAGGTGTCGTGCTGCTTGTGTTGTCGTGCTGCATGGTGGCAGGAAGCAGCACAGTTCCAGGAACTGTTGCTGTAGTTTGGGCTCTTAGGAGCAGGGTGAAATGGAGGAACGTTTCCCCACAAGGCTTTTCTAATGGTCTTCTACATCATGGGTCTTTGATGATGTAACGTATAAACTATTTGCTTTAGGATGCCCTGCTGATATTCAAATGATCGCTCTTGGATAATAGCTGAGCTAAACAAACTAAAAAAGGCTGAACGAATGGAAATAACATGACAGTGATATTAAATATATTCACAATAATTCAGTATTCCTTATTATTTATTATTATTTATCAGCCTTCATACCATTGCTTGCATATTTATTGAGAGGTCCTCTTCAAGTGAAAGTCAAAGATTAGCACACTATATAGTTAATAATAGTGCCCAGACCTGTGATTCTCTCCAATAATAAAACACAATGTATCTCAAGCCATTTATTTTGCAAAGATCTGTCATCCATGTCAGTTATATAGCCTCTCTTATCAAATGCATTTAAACACCAACGTCTCACTCCAACGTTGGACATCCATGTCATCACTGCAGGACTACCGCGCATGTGCAGGCGGCGTCTCCGGCACCAACAGCCACGCTCGGGACAACAGCGACTCGGACGAGCAGCTGGGCCCCAAGCGCCGCGCCCCCCTCACGGCTGACCCGGGCCGGGGTAAGCGGCCCCTCTGGCAGGACGACATGGGCCTCCTGGGCTCCGCGGAGGGCACCCACAGCCTGAGGCGTCGCCGCAAGGTCAAACGCATGGCCGTGGACCCGCCCTCTGACCCGGGCACGACCTCCTCCTCCACCACTACCACCGCCGTGCTGGGGCCTCCGCCCGTCCCCAAAGCCCCCCACGCCCCAGGGTGCAGGCTGCCTGGGGTGGGCCCGGCGATGGCGGGGGGCAGGGGTCTCATGGAGCGCTGCGGAGGAGGAGGAGGAGGAGGAGGAGGGTTGGCGGAGGTGCCGGGGCGAGCCAAGAGCCGGGTTAAGAAGCGGAAGATGACCGCTCACAGGCCCGGGGCGGAGGTGGCGGACGAAGGGGTGGTGGTGGAGAGCGAGGACTCGGTCATGACCCCCACGGGGGCATCCAGGGACAAGATGGAGCTGGAGGAGCAGAAGGACTCGGATGAGGACATGAGTGACAGGTGGTTAGTGTTATCACCCTTGTTTCTAACTCTGTAACCGAGGGAGGATAAGGTGGCACACACCCTAAGGTGTGTTTGTGTGTGTGTGTGTGTGTGTGTGTGTGTGTGTGTGTGTGTGTGTGTGTGTGTGTGTGTGTGTGTGTGTGTGTGTGTGTGTGTGTGTGTGTGTGTGTGTGTGTGTGTGTGTGTGTGTGTGTGTGTGTGTGTGTGTGTGTGTGTGTGTGTGTGTGTGTGTGTGTGTGTGTGTGTGTGTGTGTGTGTGTGAGAGAGAGAGATATTTGCTTCTCTCTATGTTATTACTATTGGTAAAAGATGTGTCCTTCTCTGTTCTTCTCCGGGTCAGCGAGACCAGCAGTGTGAGCAACAGCAGCGACGGTGGACTCTACACCAATGATGAGGGCCGACAAGGTACCCGCGCTACCATTACGACAAGTTATCACAAGGCGCAGTTTAATAATAATCATCATCATAAGCCTAATAGTTAGAGCCCAGCAGTGTAACATCAAGATGTTTAGTAGGCTCTTTCACTTCTAAATAATTAATGCTCAACCAAAAGGGGGAAACGACTACCGCTCCTTGGGGAGGAGTGGTAATAATGTATCATGATTTATTATGAAGCATTGTAATCTTAATCGTGAACCCAGGGGTACGAAATGACCCGGGATGGAGCACCGCAGACACTGCAGCAGCGGTGGCTTCCAGCCAGTAAGGTTACTTGCTGTTGACCACCTCTCCCTTGTCTCTCACGACCAGCGGATGACGAGCAGAGCGACTGGTTCTACGAGGGGGAGCCGGGCGCGGCCCCCGGGCCCGGGGGAGCATGCGGCGTGGCCGGGGTGGTGCCCTGGTGGGAGAGGGAGGAGGCTGAGCCGGAGGAGATGGAGGACCCCGTCTTCAACAGCATCCTCACCGGCTCCTTCCCCCTCATGTCCCCAGGCTCGCAGAGAGGTAGGGGCTGGGGGGGAGCACACGTATACACACAGACAGACAGACAGACAGACAGACAGAGAGAGAGACAGACAGACAGACTGGGGGGTGAAACAGGGATGACTCCGTTTACTTAAACTGTCAATTTCCTCATTGCTTACTAGTACTCATATTATCTAGATCTTCTTTTCCAGATATTTGTGTTATACTTTTGCATATTCTCTTCTTTTTTTTTTCCTTCTGCTACGACATCCAAATTGCCTGTTCCAAGTACATCTTATATTATTATGAACCAAAATTTTTTTGCATATGAATTGAATTGTGGACAAGTTGTATCCAAAGGAACGAGATCATGACTTCACAATCTGCTAGTTGTGTCTCTTTGAGATTCCTAAGGTTCATCCCATTCTGCCCACATCAGGGATCAACACGGGGCTTAACTTAACGTAAACCAGCCCTAGAAAATGCAGCGCTGTTGTTGTAATACCACTCTTAACCAGCATGGGGCACACCATGCACACGTTTGGATTCACTCATGCTGCCAGTGTAAGTCCAGGCTTGTTGACTAACGACCACTGTTTGGACCAGGGTTTCACGCCCGTCTTGGCCGTATGCACCAGACCAGGGTTGACTTGGGATTCCAACATCCCTCCGTACCGTTCCGTGACAGACGACAAGCTAAAGACGAGTGAGTCCTCCTCACAAGGATGCTTTAGTTTATTTATTGACGTATTTGTTGCTGACAATGTCATTGTTTTACCCTTTTGTTCTGGGCTTGAACATGCATACTCATTTAATGCACAGTTTACCATTGAGCTGTTTTTATTAACCTTGGTTCGTCTTTATGTGGTCAGTGCCTTCATGTTTCATCTGAACATGCACCAGAGTACGACGATGATGATGATGTGTATGATGTTATTTGACTAAACTACCCGTCTTGTCTGTCCAACAGGCCGTGGTTCATTCCAGGCTCTAGGAGAGAACACAACCAGGTCAGACACGTTTCTCAAGCCTCCTCTGCCAAAAAAAACACTCTAGAATATGTTTTTTCATCCACATCTCAATCTTCTGGAAATGGCCTCTGTCCCGTCCATCGGCCATCGGTTAATTTGAATGATTACTATTATTATTCTTAATCGTGTGGCAAAGACATTGCTGCTTTTCAATAGTGATTGCATCTTCATTGTTCGCTCTCTCTCGTTCTCTCTCTCGTTCTCTCTGTCTCGTTCTCTCCATTATTAGCTGCACTGGGACGCCCGGTCAGACAGAGGGCACCGGCGAAGCTGTTCGGTAAAGACGGCCAGCAGGTAAGGACGTCAGCTGAGGTTTAGTGAACTGCAGCCTGGTCTCTCTCTCTCTGTCTCTCTCTCTCTCTGTCTCTCTCTCTCTCTGTCTCTCTCTCTCTCTGTCTCTCTCTCTCTCTGTCTCTGTCTGTCTGTCTCTCTCTCTCTCTCTGTCTCTGTCTCTGTCTCTGTTTTTAATGATAATATTAAGTAATGAATATAAAATTGTAATTAAGTAATTTTTATATTCATTTACTTTATTGGAAACACCACTATAAATCATATATATATATATATATATATATATATATATATATATATATATATAATCTGGAATAATGACATAATTATAGTCCTAGTCGTCATCATAACAACATCATAATGACATGGTGGTGTTTCTCTGTTGCCGGGCGTGTTTCACAGACAGACCAGCGGCCACCTGGGCTCCCTGTGTACGGGCGACGTCAAGCGAAGACGCAAGGCACCCCCGCTCGGCTCCACGGGCCCCACAGGTAGCGGACACTAGCCTAGCGGACACTAGCCTAGCCTGCCTGGCGCGCGCCATCTGCTGCTGTTTACCCACAGCTCTTTCTGTTCTTCTCTCCCCGTCGCCTTTGGCTGTTACCGTCGACAAAATGTCCTCCTGTTTTCTCCCACCTCTCAGCCTCGTTTGTCCTTTTTTATGAAACCCTAAAATGGAGCCTAAATAATAATAACATCGAGTCCAAAGGCCTTCAACGGAAGCCCTGTTGTGTTTGGCTACAGAGGTTTGATGTGAACATTTAGTAAGAACCAGTTGCTCATCGGGTGCTAACTCCTTTGCATAAACCTTTGTGAACTAATGTCAAAATATCCTCCCAATATTTGGCTGAACTCGATTTTATTTTGAAGTGATATTTATGACGGTGTTAGTGTAAAATCCCGTGGTTGAACCTGTTGTGTTGACCAGCAAGTTGCCACAGTCTGCACTGCCCGTCCATTTACTGCCCCCCCCCCCGTAGTCCATTAGGCACATGCAAGTCTGCATCTTTCAAAATGGAGGAGTCTGAGATGGACCTTCTTCAAGACGAGTCCATTACCATCACTCACCTTGGCCCTTCATCCTAAGCGTAGACACGGTTGAGGCTGAAAATGACAAACAAATGTTCCGAACGGGGAGAGTTTGTATGGCCTCCCCTCCCTGTTAGATAAAGCGGTGTAGTCGGTATACAGGGAACGCTGTTTCTTCCATGCCAACAACATGGCACCAACGTGGCACCACCTGCTTCAGTGCTTAACCTCCTTCCTCCTAAGCTGCAGCGGACCCTGGGCCCCTCCCGCCTCCGGGGGGGGGAGCAGTTCCTCCCAGAGGGCAGTGGGACAGGCTAATGCAGTTACCTAGTTACCTGCGTATGCGTAGGCTACACGAGGCTAATGGTTGGGACTACTGGTTTACCTTCTGGGTTGAGGTCGGGAACATCGTGTCGTGTTCTGTGGCGAAGAAGGAGAGAGTCCTTCAGGTCCCACGTGAAGGGCACAGAGAGAGTGATTTTAGAGCTTTTGAAGGGTGGGGCTATCTCTCTCTCGCTCTCTCTTTCTTTCTCTCGCTCTCTCTTTCCCGCGCCTCTCTTCTATGATGACACACAGTCAAACAATTTATTAGCATGCCATGCCTAATTATGCTTAATTATATCTATTTTGGCAAGGTTTTGGAGCAGGATGTATAATAAAATAGTCATGCATTGTTGTAGTTTTACAATGATGACCGCCCGCCAAGAACATCCCGACATCAAAGCTTCCCATGGATCCTTAAAAAGCCTTGAATGACATTGAGAGCAGCAGAGCAGAACCAACAACATATTGTGTTCAACAGTTGAAGTAGATCAGATAACCTTTTCACTGGACCAAAAAAGTGTTTTATGTTACATTAAACATTTGGGTAAAATTGTCCCTAACCCTAAGTAATTGATGTTATTTTCTCTTATTTGTAATGTTGGTTATTGTAATGTTGGTCTTAAATTTAATTCCGAGGGGCATTAAACGTCTTAAGTCTTAAATCTGACGTGCCTTCAGCTGTAGGAACCCTGTGAAATACAGATTCAAACTGACTTTCGATATGTGGAAATAAGTGGAAACTATTGTGGAAAACACATAAGTTATAAGTTCAGATCAATCTCTAACCAGGACACAAATGTTTTTATCCTCTCTCTCTCTGTACATTTCTCTTTCTCTCCATCTCTCTCTCTCTCTGTCTCTCTCTATCTCAATCTCTGTCTCTCTCTCCATCTCTGTCTGTCTCTCTCTCTCTCGTCTATATATATATATATATATCTCTGTCTATGTCTCTCTCTCTCTCTCTCTCTCTCTCTCTCTCTCAGGAGTGGTGGGTGAGAGTGCTACCCCCATCCCAGACACCAACGTGGGGAGCCGCATGATGCAGACCATGGGCTGGAACCCCGGCACAGGCCTGGGACCCGAGGGCCGGGGCATCACCGAGCCCATCCGGGCCACGCAGAGACCCAAAGGCACGGGCCTGGGCTTCAACTGAGTCCCATGCTTCCCAGGCCTCAACCCCGGTGATCTAGTTGACAGGCTCATGGCAATCAACAGCATGGTCTTCATAGAGCATGGTGGGTGGGGGGGGGGAGGACACTACACAGCACACAGTGAAGATGCAAAGAGAAACCCGCCCCCCAGAGAGAGAGAGAGAGAGAGACAATCTCCCCATATTGGGGAAGCATCGTGGAGGTCAATCTAATCTTTGCACCCCAATAATACTATGAGAATAAGGGGACCATGAACGGGACAGGACCCTCTTGTCAAGACAGCCGATCTGCACAAAAAAAAGAATGATATGAACTGGACTCCTAGCCGGATCTTTGTACGTCAAGACCCGCGGCGTGAGTTACTCAGACCTGCTTTACCTCAGTGTGTCGGGCCACAGACGTGACGTTGACTTTGTGCCGGGAGTGTGTAGCACTAGAGTCGAGCTGCTGAGAATGTGAAGGTTTTTTTTTTTTTGTTGCTTATGTTCTTCAAGCATTGGGATCCGTAAATGAATTCAAGATCAACTTGTTTTATTGGTTTTTAATTTTAATTTTGTGCCCACTGTTCCTGGTGGAGCACTTTTGAATGGGCTTGTTTTAAATGGTTTCATAACACACCAGATGTATGGTTGTTAGGAGTATTGGAGCCAGGGGAACCGCTGAATGAATTGTTTTGTATTATTCATGCTCTTTCCATGTCCTAGCCCCTTTTATTTCACTTCCGTGTAGTTGTGAATGTCGTACCCATGAATTCCCCTCCTACTTAGCGGCTAGCGGTCATGACAACGCAGCCGAAACCGGGAAATGCAGGGCTAAAAAAAAAAAAAAAACATTCATCAGGGCTATACCTAGTAAAATACCTGGCGATGTTCCAGGCTGTTGTGAATATTAACAAATGCAGGAATATTTCCAGGTCAAGTGTTTTTTCACCTTCCCAGGTAAAACCAGTCCTCTCGCAAAAAGAAACTCCCAAAATGTTGTCAAATGACAATTCGCCGAAATCGACCCTCACTCGAATGCATCCACACCACACCCACTGTGACCGTGTCCCACTGATTTCTGTCACGCGTGTATGAAGGAACGCACCCGGTAACACGCCGGGGGCCGCGTGCCATAATCAGTCTCACCTGGCTGAGATGCCGTGCTCAAATCTTACTGCTGGAAACGGCTGAGTCACATTTTATGTATGTTTTTTGTTCCAATGTGAACAGTTTTTAATAGTTTTATTATTATTATTATTATTAAATACTTGATGGCAATATGTCAGTAGATATATTGGGTCATAGTGTTAGAACGTTTCCGTTTGTTTTCAACAACAGTTTTATCACTCCTCACTCTTCAAGTATTGTCAGTTTGCCAACTGTCTATGATAAACAGTCTTTATGTGAGGCAGAAGATCTCCGTTTTATGTTTGAATGAATAGAATCAGCCTGTGGCCTAGTTTACACGTTACTAACTGCTACACATATCTTTACCAACAGATACGTCGCTATCGTCTGATGAACTGATCTGATAAGTGCAAAGTTAAACTTCAAATGTGGACTCTGGAATTGGCGATATTGTGTTGATGCCAACCTTTCTTCTGGTAATATCATGTGAATTGGGACCCATACCCTTCAACACTGTTATTTATGTGCGTTGGTTCTCATCCAGACACTAGTGTTGCTTGAGTAGCATGCCAATCATTCTTAGTTTTCTCCCTGTGTTTGGTCGCTCGGATGATGTTTCGCAGAGGCTTCCTGAAAGCGGGACTGTAACTCTTACATGTCGCTGTGCTGCTCCAGCATGTAGAAAGTGAAGGTCGTGTGTCAGGTATACACCAGCTTGTAACAGTTCAGCCTTTTATTTTCTTTGTGCAACAAAACAATCATACTTTACTAAAGGAATACTAACGTTGAACTCTTTTGTTCTTGAACTCTTAAGGTGAACAACATTCGGTGATTAAAAAGAAAGAAACCTTTTTTTGTGTGATCAAAATGTGTCCAAAGAAAGTGATCGAGAGGGGCTCTGGCACAACGCAGGCGTTCCCCCGAGTGCCACCAGCTCTGAGATACTGTATATACATGCATCCCATTCCCCAGAGTGCCACCAGCTCTGAGATACTGTATATACATGCATCCCATTCCCGTGCTGACTCAACAGTACGGGAATATGATGCCCGTTCTCTCTCTCTCTCGCTCTCTCTCTTCAAACAAGGAAAGGCAGGCTGTGTCCTCTACCCAAACCCCTCCTCCTCCCCCTCACTTCTAAACACACTTTCTGTCTGATATACTCTGAGGATTCCCGGAGAGAGGGTCAGACAGAGAGGGAGAGAGGGACAGAGAGAGAGAGAGACAGAGAGAGAGAGAGGGAGAACAACAGCAAGGCAGCTTGGTAGGTAAACTCTGCACTGGACCAGAGGGAGACTGGTCCAGGAGGAAATTGTGTGTGTGCGTACCTGCGCAGATGGATGTGTGTGTGTTATTTTGGAGCCTGTGTGCGTGCATGCCGCAGCAAGCAGCATCGCATCGCATCGCTACAGAGCGAGCGGAGGCGAGAGGGGCGAGTTTGTCCTTGAGGCTGACTGACTGACTGACTGGCTGACTGGCTGACTGCAGCGGTAGCCTGAAAGACCGGCCCCGCTGGATGAGTCCCTAGCAGTAAGTACCCAGCAAGACTGCTGGAGCCAGACATGTTATTATGACAGGAATGATGTGGTTTGATTTTCATTGTCTTTGAATTAGTGTGTTTTGATGAAGTGCTGTGTTGGTGTTAGTGAGGTGCATAGATAGGTAGGTGTGTGCCAAATGTTGTTGACTGTTAGGTGTGTGCGTGTGTGTGTGTGTGTGTGTGTGTGTGTGCTCAGGTGGGACACCTATAGATTTCAGCTGCTGTATTACCTGCTGTGAGTTCTAGATACTGCAACTGTTTTCTACGCTTTGGTGGGACTTCAGCTATTTAATGTTTAGACTTTTCTAGGATAGAAGAACACATTCTCACCTTTTATCCTGCTCTCTCTCTCTCTCTCTCCCCCCCCCTTTTCCCCCCCTCTTTTTTCCCCCCCCCCCCTTTTTCTC
>OOFB01021060.1:9794-12294 GCA_900323305.1 Trachyrincus murrayi
TTTTTTTTTTTTAAAAAAAAAAAATTTTTTTTTTTTTATAAAAAAAGGGGGGGGGGGGGGGGGGGGGGGGGGTCTTCTCATATACATTTCATACTAATACAAGTCTGAACTGAAAAGACACAAGTGTTTTCCTCTAAGCCTTGACTCTTGATACATTGCAGCACAGACTCTGGAACAATGACTCAATCTGCTGTTTGACATTTGGGAGATAGAGGAGCTTTTCAGTATGGAACGTGCATCAAGCGGTCAACTAAAACTTAAATGTCACCACAACAGTACCCGCAGATGGATGCTTAGAGATGGGACTTTCTGCAACATGGAAAGGCAATTAATTGCTAAGCATGATGTGATGCTCATTAAATGTAACATTTAGCATCTGAATCTATTTATCTATCTATCTATCTATCTATCTATCCATCCATCCATCCATCCGTTCAATTATTATGGAGGAACTACTGGAAAATGTCCTCAAATAACATTTTAAGCCGCCTAACTCCGATGAATGGATGGCTGACGTCCGGACGTCCTGTTCTAATGTATGGACAGCATACACAGAACCGCGGGACACTTATTGGGTCCAGCTGTGCTCCGGGAGAGGTTTCAGCATTCATCTGGCCTCAATTCAACCAAGACAGGGGAGTAAAACAGAAACCCCTCTGTGTTTATCATACCAGCGTTTCCATCAGCAGAGCAGACCGACTGCCTTGGCCCTGTCGTCCTAACGGAGAGAGATCATCAGGGCTCACGTGTCTTGAACAACACAGGAAAACGTAGGTCGGCTATATATTCTTGCAAAAAAGAGTTTTTGTGGGGTTTTTTTGTTGTTCGTTTTGAATGATTTCTCCGTGACATCTTGAATTCTGTTGGATTATTATTCCATTGTGAGCTCAAGTGCTGCTCATGAATTCTGTGACTGCTCTCTCCCCGTTGAGCATTATGGAGATGGTATATAATGGCTGCAGGAAAATCCTCCAATTTCCTGTAGACAATGAAGTTCTAATATCCACTGTAATGTCGCCGTATGTAGGCCAGCTGAGTGCGATTATGCACCGGCACCATGAATCTGGAATAGAAACAATTGCAGGGTTGCAGTATCCACACCTGTCAATGGTTACAGATGGAAGCCAGAATGGCAGTCACATGTGATGAGTGACCTATAAAACACGAATAATACATTATCTGGCCACCAGATATTTATCCTTTTAATGAGTTAGTCAGTAGACGATTTGTTAGAGCTTTTCGCCGTTGTCGCCACCTACAGGAGTGTTGATTGGAAGGTGGAAGGAAGGCCTCGGCTTGGTTTGATGCAACACTTTAGCTGGAAGTGCTTTCTGGTCAGGAATGTTACAGAGTTGCACTACTTTTCACTTCTGGCACAGAATCCTGTCTGCAAAAGACAATAATCATCACAAACATCGTGCTGCATACGCTGCTGATACAGAATCTCAGCACTCAGAACGCGGATTGTGTGCACACTTCCTGGGCCTGTGCACACATTGCCTCCCTTGTGTGGAATAAAAACACACGGTAACAAAAGCTAACATCCGACATAGCTCAGACAGGTACATGGGAAGAGCTCTTTCAAGGCGCTGTGCTCTGTCCGTGGCCTGGGAGGAGGAACTGTGAGGGTCTATGTGTGAGGAGGAGGGATCCGGTTGCAGCATCTGAATCGGGGCTCTGTTGGGTCTCCCCTGGACACTGTCATAGCGTGTTTGCTGAAGGCGGGCCAATGAAGACTTTCTTTGACGGAGGAATTTCACAGCACACGACAGTGTGCACAGTAACACCACTGCAGCTCTCCAAGCCCACTCCAAAGTTAGTCAGGAGCGGAAGTGGATAGTTCTCAAATAGACCTGGTCTTCCTAGACCTTGTCTTCCTAGACCTTGTCTTCCTATACATAGTCTTCCTAGACCTTGTCTTCCTAGACATAGTCTTCCTAGACCTTGTCTTCCTAAACATAGTCTTCCTAGACCTGGTCTTCCTAGACCTTGTCTTCCTAGACGTAGTCTTCCTAGACCTTGTCTTCCTAGACATGGTCTTCCTAGACCTTGTCTTTCTAGGCCAGGGAATGAGTTAGGGCATGTCGCAAAAAACAATTATTTTGATTAATTCAGATTAAAATCCTTAAACCCCACTTAAAGTGAGGAAACTTTCCATGTAAGTGAAGGAACCCTATTTGTAATTCTCATCATTTGCGTAGGAAGGGATAATCCCACGCAAATCCAAAATACACGTTGCATGGAATGCCTTGTCTTTATCTCTCTGTCCTCTGTCGTCTATTAGTATCATGAAAAACAAGAGTTTCAATGAAAGCCCCCCCCCCCCCGCCCCCCTCTCTCTCCCCATCAGTGCGTTCAAGATTTCTACTCCTCGATGTCAGCTGAGGGCGACAGAGGGAGGTGTTCCCCCCCGTTCCACAGTCTCAAGAATTCCCTCACTCTCCAATAACTTTCATTTTCAGAAGTCCGCATACTCGGCGGTCGTCACCGTTCAAGTGAA
>OOFB01021060.1:17294-25046 GCA_900323305.1 Trachyrincus murrayi
TTCAGCTAGCCCCAGGGAAGGTCATAGTGCACGTAGGCCAGAGGAACTCTGTGAGTTTCGACTACAACGTCCATGATGGACAGTGGCACAGCCTGGCCCTGGATATCCGAGGACAGCGGGTATTTTTATACACTGCTTGTGGAAACCGAACTGCACATGCAGATTTGCAATTGAGGAAGGAGGAGACCCTGGATCCAGAGGGTTCTTTCCTTTTGGGCAAAATGAACCAGAACTCGGTGCCATTCGAAGGCGCCATCTGTCAGTTTGACATTTATCCGTCTGCTCAGGCAGCTCATAACTATTGTGATTACATTAAGAAACAATGCAGAGAGGCCGATTCATATCGGCCCATTCTTCCCCCCCTACTACCTCTTCTTCCCATGGAACTAAATGTTACTGTCACCCAAATAACTCCACTGTCGTTGACCGAGCTAACGAAAAAGGCCCATAAGGCCACTCTGGGCTGGCCTGAGGAAAAGAGAAGGACTAAGTTGATCCAGCCATCATCCACATTTAATAAAACTGTGCATCCAACACATGCCTCTCCAATGTATAGGACTACGTCTGTTTCACATGCGTTACACCAAGGATTGGACCGCCCACTTAAGTCTGGTACTCACACTGTCACTGCGAGCCCAACAATCCCTAAGCCAACACCTCATGGCAGGCTAGCCAGAAAACTGGCAGAAGGAGATGCTAAAATCCAAAATCCCTCTGTCAACAGCACGCCTTTAGCAGCCTTCACCAAGCCACCGAAGATAAAATCAGTTCCACAGACCACTGCAGCGGCCAAACTGGGATCCTCTTCAAACACCTACCTTCTCCACCAGAAGCAGCTGATTACAATGGCCCCAAAGAAACTTCAGCCAAGAGTGACCAAGACGCCGGATGTTAAACCTACTGCGCTTATCCCGGTCACCCCAGCTGCAACAGATGGCTTCCAAATATTTGACTTGGAACCGACCCAATTCTCTCTGCTGGCTGGACCACCTGGACTAAAGGGAGAACCAGGACCAGCGGTGAGTTCTCTGTCAAAAACCGAAACAATGCAAAACAAAACCTAAACTAAATGTCTAGTGCATTATAATTGAGAACATCTTGTGCAGAATTGCTATGATGATTATTCTGCTATTATTTGCCTCATTAACTCTTATGGCCTCAGCAGCAGGTTTGGAGATCAACATGTATTTTGCTCATTCCCTTATTCATGATGTTTCTCAAGTATATCAGCTTGCTCTTGACTTGACCCACTCTTGAGGTTCAGAACACGAAGCCCCTCTATAGAGACATCATGTGCTCCTTTGACACCTCTCTGTGTGGTCTCGTGAAGTTTGAGAGAGAGACCAAACAATGACTCCCCAAATGTTTTATTTTATAGGCATGAACAAATGCTTTGCATGAGGTGGACCCACTCTACGGTCTAGTAAGGAAAGGCTTGCAGTCTATTTTTGAAGGTGCTACCATTTGGTGCTTAGTGTTGCATGAGGTTGTCTCTTCAGCAGCTTGGATGGAAACGGGCAGTAGGGTCATAGAGTCATAGACGTTGCCAAGTACTGGCAGTATGGTGTGAGATTCTTGTGAGTGGATGGAAATGTTCACAAAAGGGTCAAGGCTTAAAATAAATCACCACTGAATAATCACAACTAAAACAAGTACCCAACCACAGCATATTGAGATATTGAGTACAGCATGACGGGGAAGGGTACAACCACAGCTGGTGATGCTTTAAGATAGAAAAATGTCTGTCTCTGTTTATCATTTTGGGTTAGGGTTAGGGTTAGGGTTATGGTTAGGGTTAGGGTTAACTACATGAGTCAAAACAATGTTTCAAGACGACAAGTTAGATTGTCTAAATTATAGCATGGGCATGATGTGTTTGAATAACTTTTCAATGCAAAGTCTGGTATAAACAAATTAGTCAGAACTATATTACACAAGTTCATGTCCACACTTAATATTTAAAAATACCCACAATTACAAAAATAGCTAAAAGTAATTACATATTCAAAGAAATATTCATCCAACTCTACTTTCTATTGGTACGTCTCTGTTTATATTGAGTGATGTTCACACTATGTACACTTCTGTAGCTCTTAATGTTCCCCTGTAGTTCAGGTAATAAAAGTGGGGAACCATGTCCTCATTTTCCATTAGTAAAATGAACCCTCCAAGACTTTTATTTGGTCATTAAATGAACAGTTTTAGTAGGCTTTCTGTTGCACTCGACAATTCCCAGCTCTGTATGTGCAGCCATTCGTCGTTGGGGAAACAAATGATGCAGATTATTGCATATGTGGGTTATGAACTATGTCATTTACAGGTAGCATTTTAAGAAAATATTTGGTTATGGTGACCCTTAGTATAACCAGGCTGTATGCAGCATAGGAAGAAGCAACACAGTTTTGACAAGGGATAATAAATCAAAGCAAAAATGTGATTGTTAAAATGTCTTCCGCTAAGAATGAATGCCGATCTGATCCGTCACTTTTACTGTCTATGCAACAGTAACAGTATATGCAAATTTGAGAATAATGGTTGACTATTAATCATTATTTTCATCAAAGACATCTGGTGTGCATTTACATTGCCATGTAAATGCACACCAAATGCTAAACAAAGGTTTTTCTTTAAAATTGTATATGTTTGATATGGTTCTTTGTGCCAGATTGTACCAGACTTTTCTGGCCCATCTTTGATGAGTACAAACTTTGAATTGCTAGGCTTGGGAAAGCAAACACATAATGTATGTAGCATCACAACAAGCATGTGCTAAACAGCTAAACAGCTGGTCCCTTCCGCTAATTGCCATGAAATTCTGCTACCTTTTCATGCCACCCTAAAGATCAGAGCCTTCTCCACTATATATAACTGTGCACATTTACACAATTAATGTCTGGATGTCTTTGATGCAAGGATTTCTCGCTGAGCTATTTATGTTATCTTATATCCTTAGATCTAGATGTAACTAATGTGGCCTCTGGGTTTCATACTTTACATATTTTCTCTGGCATTATCACGATTAAAGGGATTAATTATTCCTTAAGGATGTGTTTCCTTTGGAAGACGCGATATAACACTGTTCCCTTTTTGGTCACATTGTGCACACTAGCCTATTGAAATAAGTTACAGTAATGGTATAAATTCATTTATGTGAAAATGAGATTCAGCTCTAGTTCTTGGTCCTTAGACTGGATTTAATGCTTTCAGAGCTTTGCTAATTCATGTTATGTATGAATTTGTTCTCAAAACTAGCTGACATCCCTGCTAGCTCCATGAGTCAGCCTTAACCCATCAACCTCCACGAAGCAGAATGCCTCTTTTTCAATGTTTCTACTGGGGTGTAATAACAAAATCAGTGTATTTATTTATTTAGTCCTGTTCACTAATCTGTCACTTTTTCAATCTTTGCCTTGTAGGGACGAGTGGGGCCTCCAGGGATACCGGGACAGCCAGGGAAGAGGGGCCCTCGGGTAATCCATTCATCAATGTTTTTGTCACTAACAAGTCTCTGTTTTCAAAATCATCCATCTGTATTCTTACGCCTGATCCGTGTTCCAACAACAACATGTAGATGATACCGATACTGGTATCTTGCTATGGTGAGATTTACTTTCAGTAACATGACTTTGATTATTTCAACATTATTCACCTACTCCGGGTAGGGTTCTTGTTTGATGAAAGAACTTGTGCCAAGACCTGTCTCAGTAGAGTGACAGAGTATATGCCTCTTCATCTACTAGTTACAATGGATAATGACAAAATGGTATGTTATGTATTTTAAATCGGTTATAATGACCCATGTGTAGAACAAAATTTACAGTGAGAGCACAGTTCATTCTATTTGACTTATGCGAGTACAGCACAGTTCACATTACTCCGTGCCATAGCTAGCTTGGTTGATGACTTATTATATCCTGCTAGCTATATGTAACCGTGCACTATAGCTTAAGCTATGCAAACTCTGCTTCAACTGCAAACTTCAACTTCAACTGCAAACTGCTTCATTCTTCTCATAATAATAATAATAATAATAATAAGAAGAAGAAGCAGAATGAATTGCATTTATATACAGTATATACCTTTTCAAGGTAGTAAGTGCTTTACATAGTGAGAACCTCATAACCAAAGCTTGTATACAATAGGCTGCTGTAATAATAGGCTGCTATAATAATAGGCTGCTATAATAATAGGCTGCTATCGTAAACGTTGGACAATAGCCTATTTATTGAGACCCCCATGTATGATTCCTATACTTGCATTGCTATTTCGTTAGTATGGCTGACCAGGAGAGGTGTGAGCTAGTAGTAGAGCATGGAGAGCACATGGAGTGCTTTCTATAGTGTAATATATCTATACATATATATGTAATATCAATAAATCCTGAATGCAGTGTTTAAACATCGGAGTGAATAAATTAGTATTGTCGTATGTATCAATCAATGTTAAACATTTCTTAACATTTTATGACATTTCAAGTGGTTGTAATGTTATGACAGCACATTCATGATTGTCACAGATGTGGTATTACCCGACTCGTGTGAGTCAGGTAGTAAATGAGGATCAATGACTTAATGAAAACTGTCAAACAGTATGTACAGCATATGCTGCTTACACAGAAAAATAACATTCTGTTGGGCTAGCTCAGTGCTATACTACTGCAGCAGTGCCCACTCCTATGAGTACTTCCAGTGTGTCTGTGTTCTAAACCGTTGCTCTGTTTCTCCTCTTGGGGCTCAATAGCCCACGGAGACCACGTTTTCTGGCAGTAGCCAACCACGGTGTAGCACAGGTGTTTTTCCACCGGCTTTGTATCATTTCAATGTGGGTAGTATATGCAAATGAACAATGTTTGCCTTTCCTCCATGTTGCCTGCACCCAGATCTCCCCGCTACTTTTGTCCGCCGGATGACACGAATCTTACCCCAACTCCATCAAACGACAGAGTCGGGGTAAGATTCTGCATCTGCGCTGAGCTGCGCCCTAGAGACACAGAGAGCATCGGCCACAACTGCAGACGTTTTTTCACACTATATCCCTGCGGATAGATAGAGATATGGTTGAAAATCCGTGAAGTTATCCTTTAAAGGTTGTTTGAAGATATTTTTAGGCTATTTCTAAATTCATATTTTTTAATAAGGACCTCTGTGGAGGGATGGCTGTTGACTTTTTCCATTCGTTCCAAACCATGTGATAGTGTTGCATTTATTTAACGCTGTTGTCCTTTGAACTTTAGGATAAAGGATATTCTTACTATATAGGAGTATGAGATAGTATGGAGTGAGATGGTTAGGGGGACTCTCTTCTATCAGTGATCAAAGTGATCATGAAGGGTCTTCCAAGGACTCTGAGGACACAGGAACTGAGACACAGGAACAGGAACAGAGAGAGGGAAGTAAAGAGATAGCCTTCTTCTATCCTCAGATCCCATGCCTTGAGTACTTGAGACCCTGAACAGCGTGTGTGTGTGTGTGTGTGTGTGTGTGTGTGTGTGTGTGTGTGTTTGTGCATATGAGCCCGTGAGCCTGCTGCTAGTGGTCAGGCCTCACAGGGCTGAACTGTGGGAACCCAATCTCTTTAAACAAGGAAGAAAGAAGGCTTTGTCCCCATCTTATTAAAGGCATTTAAGACCTTGTCTGGGGCTCAGCGGCCGCCTTCAGTAGCACACCACCTCTATAGGCTTTATTCATGGACCGGTTCCTGCAGATCCCTTTATCTTAAAAATAAAGCTTGAGAAGAAGGCATGTGTACTACTACGACTATACTCGTCAACACGTGTTCTTTTTGTAGTGAATCTGCTGCCACCATACTTTATCTTTCAGAACGAACTTCAGACAGAGACGACACCCCAGGGTTCAGTACCAGCAGTAGCAGTAGCACTGGCTACTATGGAAAACCATGGATCTAAATCTAAACATGTCGATACGTCTTTATTCCTCATCACCTACGTAGCGTAGTGGTTGGAAAGAGAGCACCTCTGTCTGTCTGGAACCTGAACACTGGGAGGCTATTTCTACCTCTCTGACAGGGGGGATGTCATGTTGGACGGAACAAATCTTCAGACACCATGACACCATCAGTGTCTTTTCCATGTTATGTGGCAGGCTGACCAGACCTCCACCTTCCCCATGCCCCTGTCCACCACCGTCCCCATGCCCCTGGTCCACCACCGTCCCCATGCCCCTGGTCCACCACCGTCCCCATGCCCCAGGTCCACCACCGTCCCCATGCCCCTGGTCCACCACCGTCCCCATGCCCCTGCACCACCATGGCCATGCAGAGTGGGGGGGGGAATGGCGAGTTTACTCAGTCCCGATGGGCCTGTCTTGTTGGTGGATCAAAGACTGCTTTGTGCAGCAATAAGGCTTGCAGGGAATCAAATGCATAATTGCTAAGGAAACAGTTCACGGAACAGAATGAAATAAGAAGGATGCTTTGAAGATTTTTGAAGTGGATTGAAGGTCATTATGTTTTTTTTGACGCTGATCGATTGATTGTTTGCATTGATTGGCTGATTTGTCTCCCATTTGTAAACAAAAACTTTAACTCGTTACCGTGCATAGCAATCGGTGATGTCATTGTGTCATTAGCTCGCCTTAGGTAACCAAGTGAGTGGGATTAGAGGAGGACTGATGGGCTGTTAAAACAGTAGCAGCCCACATGTCACCCCAGTAAACGGCCCACATCGTAAACCTGGACTCAGCTCTCCCCCGACACAGCTGGCCATCATAGTCAGGTGTGCTAGGGGTTATATATGTGTGTGTATGTGTGTGTGTGTGTGTATGTTGGACTATAAATATATCAAGTCTCTTGTCAGCCCTTTATAAAGATGATTCAGAGGATAAACATTAATGTGAGTCAGTGTGTGTGTGTGTGTGTGTGTGTGTGTGTGTGTGAGTGTGTGTTTGCGGGGGGGGTGGTTCTCTGAGTAGGGCTCTTAAGACGATAAAATAATAAAGAGTATCTCTCTCGCTTCCTCCCAGCCACCCTCCCACAGTTTGATGGAAGAGATGACCACTGTCTCCCCAGGAGGAAACATTCTCCCCCTCGCTCCTTCTTACCATGTTCACTATCTCTCTCTCCCTCTTGCTCTCTCTTTGCCCCCTCTCTCTTTACTCTCGCTTGGCTACTCTGTGCTTTGTCCCTTCCGCTTCCCCGCCTCCCTCCCTCCCTCCCTTTGCTTACCAGTTGGAGGTAATGGCTTCCATACGTTTTAATAACACAGCCAGTGGTGCAAGTGCAGGGAGAGAAGCTCTCTGAGTGGCTGAAGAGAGAGAGAGAGAGAGAGAGGGAGGGAGGAGGAGGAGAAAGGAGGAGGTGTGTAGACAAGCTTCTGGTAAGTGTCTCCATATGTCCTCTAAGGCAGACCCTCTCTTGCAAGGCGAGAGGGCGGGCAGCCCAGTGTGAGAGACCAGCAGGGACTGACTGACTCTCTCTCTCCCTCTCTCTCTGTCTCTCTCTCCCTCTCTCTGTCTCTCTCTCTCTCTCGCTCTCTCCCCTCTCTCTCGCTCTCTCTCTCTCTCTCTCTCTCTCTCTCGCTACAATCTGATAACCGAGAGCGTGTCTAAATAACAGAGACAGAGACTGCAGCCGCACAGTTACACCTCCTCCATCTGTTCCACTCCACTAGGATCTCCTCCTCACCCCCACCCCCAACCTGAGGAGCTGGAGGGGGGGGGAAGCCCGGAGGACTTGTAGACAGAGAACCTTCCTGTTCGTGCTCTCCTAATATGTTTCAATGGCTTAAATTGTGCT
>OOFB01021066.1:0-10561 GCA_900323305.1 Trachyrincus murrayi
CCGCGGTGTCGGTACCGCCGCGGGCGACGCCGTCGGAGGTGGACAACACCCGCCCGACCTCCGCGTCTCCTGGGAGCGGCGTGTCTCCGGACGGGGCCGGTGGTCCGGCATTCCCGGCCCTGGCGTCCCCCCCTGGCAAGACTGACCCCGGGGATTCAGGGGAGAAAAGCAAGACAACCTCTGGCCAAGAGGTCATTAGGCAACCAGTGGACGAAGATCGGATCACCACCTCCATCACCACCACCACCACCACCACCACCACCACCACCATGCAGACAGGTAAACATTCACCCCCCCCCCCTTACCTACAGCACCTTTAAATCTTACCTACAGCACCTTTAAATCTTACCTACAGCACCTTTAACTTGTGCTGCTGACTTTGAGGCATACATCCTCAAAGTCATCCCTGAGTTGTTCCTCCCCTTCAAGAGGCAGAGTCTCCCTGAGGCGTGGGACATGAATCCTCCAGGTTCATCACTTCATTTACACCGTGCTCATCACACCTGGTCACCCCCTCGCTGGGGATAACCGAGGACTCGCCCCGTCTGTCAAATCCAATCTAGCTCCGCCTGGCGTGCCGTGCCCAGGGGTGCGCTGGGCTGGGGCCCAGATGACCAATCACTGGGGTGGTGGTGCTGGTGGTGGTGGTGGAGGTGGAGGTTGTGGTTGAGAGGGGGGGAGCAGAGAAGTGAGGACATGAGATACGATGGAATAAGATAACGCTTTATTAATCCCTGAAGGGAAATGCAGGTGTTACTGCAGCATGGAAGGACAAATCAAACAAGAGAATATAAGAATATGAGTAATAATACAACTACGAATGGTACTAGCTTCAATATGTTCTCAACTGTATACACACTCAATCTAATACGGTAAAGCAAAACTACCGTGTATCATGCATGTCCAACTGTGACATAATAAGTACTAATAACAATAATAGTTATAATTAAAGTGAGTCCTAGGGTGCAGTTAGTGAGCGTGGAAGGAGACACATCTCCACCTTATACACCTTTCACGTCTTTTCCTTCAGGGGTGCAGCTGCTGTGTGTCCATAAACGTCTATCTTTGATGTCATTGTATTGAATGACGTATTTTAATGGATGATTTTATCAGATGAAAACTAGCCGGTTCTGGCTAATTCTGGCACGTTTCACAGCAATGTTTTGGAAACGTGTCCCTGCCACAAAAGTAATAAATGAACTGAGAAATGAGACACAGGACTGTCTGAGGCATCTGGGGAACGGATAATTCATCTTCTATTCTTCTGTTGTTGTTGTTAATGTCCATTCCAGGGCCTTGCAGTCTGAATTTCACCGACCCCGAGGGAACCATCGAGATCCGACAGGCGCCGGGACCCGGCGAGGAGTGTGACTACCTGGTGACGGTGTACCTGGGCTACGGCATCCAACTGCAGGTACGTGCACGGTAGCCGGTCCTCCGACACATCGGAGGAACGAACCCGTGTCTCGGATAACGAGACGCATTACCCCCGGTCGTGATTGATGCTTATTGTGCTCCAATATGGTTTTAAAAAGATGCTGTTGGGTTATTGTTTCTTTTTTTTACTGGAAATAGGCAATCAAAAGAAAAGTCTTGGATTGATGTTGTTTTAAGTATTGGGGCGCGGAGGAATAAATCAGGGAGATATTTCTCCCGACAGTTTGAAAGATTAGCACAAGCGTACTTTTTTTTTGCGAATGTCAAACTTGTCTTGTTTTTTCTATTTTGCATTTTCTGCTGATCTTGTGGGGGCGTCGATCGAGAGCAAGAGAGAGAGAGAGAGAAAGAGAGAGAGATAGGGAGAGAGAGAGAGAGAGATGGAGAGAGGAGAGGGAGAGAGAGAGATGGAGAGAGAGAGGGAGAGAAAGAGAGAGAGAGAGGGATGGAGACAGAGAGGGAGAGAGAGAGAGGGAGAGAGAGAGAGAGGAGATGGAGAGATGGAGAGGGAGAGAGAGAGAAAGAGAGAGAGAGGGATGGAGATAGAGAGGGAGAGAGATAAAGAGAGAGAGAGAGGGAAGGAGACAGAGAGAGAGATGGAGAGATGGAGAGGGAGAGAGAGAGATGGAGAGAGAGAGAGAGAGAGAGAGATGGAGAGAGAGAGAGGAGAGACAGAGAGGGAGAGGGAGAGATAGAGAGAGAGAGGGAGAGAGGGATGGAGACAGAGAGGGAGAGAGAGAGATGGAGAGGGAGAGAGAGGGATGGAGACAGAGAGGGAGAGAGAGAGACAGACGGCACAGAGCGGGTGTTTTTAAGTGGATATACGAGGGCTGGTGCTGGGATTTGCTTGGTAAGCCTCCTCGCTAAAGTGTGCGTAGAACTAACTGACAGTAGGAGCTTCCTCGCTGGCAGTTGCAATTCTTCAAACGCTTCATTTACCGCCAGAGACTTTCAAATGTGTGGGCTTTGTCTCCGCGGCTCCGGGGGGCTCGAGGAGGAGGAGGAGAAGAAGAAGAGGGAGAGTGTTTGTTTTAGCATGTCTGTTGTCTCTGCCACATGCCGCTCAGGCGTGACCACACGAGGGGGCCGACCGCACAAACACACGCGTGCCACGCTCGCGCACATACATAAATATATAGAACAAATAGCGCACACACGCGTGCTGTCAAGCGATCATCAGGAAGGCAGGCTGGCGATAACGTGAGAATAATAATAACGCGGGGTAGCGGCGACGACCGTCACAAACCTTGGACACATCGATGAGTTCCTGGCTTCCGTGGCTACACGTGCTACGTGCTACGTGCTACGTGCTACGTGCTACCTAGCGCTGCGGAGCTCACACTTTCACGTCGGCCGAGGAGGAAAGCTTCGGACGCGTGACGCGAGTGAAGCTCCGTGTGGCGTTTTCAGTCCCGCAGGCCCGCAGGTTATTATGGGATTCTGTCTGAAAATAGCCAAGGTTTCCAGGGTTTCCAGGGGGTCAATGAGTCCTTGAACTGGGCCAGCAGGATGTGTGTGTGTGTACACACACACACACACTCACTTAATGCTCAAGGACTCACAAGGCCTCAATAAATCGAAATGTCTAAATAAATAAAATAACAAAAATATATATCTGGGTGCACATATAGGGTGCACTCACACACACACACACACACACACACACACACACACACACACACACAGTGAGTGTGTCTCAGTGTCTTCTAGCTTCAATGGCAATTCTCCATATATTAAAATGTGCATCAAGTGAAATGTATACTTTGTTAATGTAGCAGGATTATCTACACACACACACACACACACACACACACACACACACACACACACTCGCCTACACGCAGACACTCAGAAAGTCCACATGTACGTATTACCCACGGAGCAGATTCTTTAAGCACGCATGAAATCTTGTTGGGTTTCACTTGAAAGACAATTTAGACCAACAGCCTGTTGACATGAAGAGGAAACAGGCTGGAAAACAACACACTCAAGCTGTTTTTACTCCAGACTTAATTCAATTCAACACTAACAGAATTGTAGGAGAGCTTGTGAAAAAACACTGTATTAGTAGTAGTATAAGTCCTGCAATATATATAAGTCCTAGCATATATATATATATATATATTTAAGTCCTGCAATATATATAAGTCCTACAGTATATATAAGTCCTACAATATATATAAGTCCTGCAATATATATAAGTCCTACAGTATATATAAGTCCTACAATATATATAAGTCCTACAGTATATATAAGTCCTACAATATATATAAGTCCTACAGTATATATAAGTCCTACAATATATATAAGTCCTACAATATATATAGGTCCTCCGAACTTTGGAGAAAAGCATCCACGTTTAGGCAACATTATTATTCATACTATATTGCTATAGTAAACATATAATACATACATACAATTGTTTCATACATATAATAATATACACATATATAATGTTCAATGGAATACATCTTCATTATTGTACTTATTATGAAGTTATTTTACGACAGTAATAATAAGGATAATCATATTTTCAGTTATTCTACATTTTTCTTGCCTCATGAAAGGTCGTGGCAGATGTTTTCTGTGTTTACCAAAAGCGCAGCGTTTCTTGGGCAGACGAGGTATTCACCACCCAACAAACATCTGACCAGGACGTGTGTCTAACTTCTAGCTGATTCTCCGACCGCCTCGGTCGCTCCACACAGTCCTCCAAAGGCGCCAACGCGGCAAATATGAAACTGTCAACGATATATATTTTGGATTACAATTTACATGTCAGCAGGACGCACCCGCCTCATTTAAATATAGATTGCACGGTGGTCCTGATGTTGACGTGGTCTACCGGCCGTGGTGTCGGGTGTTCTCCGCCCGGTCGTCGAATCATGAAGAACAAGCCATAACAGGAGAGAGGTGTCGTCGCCGAGCGGCGGTGTGTCGCTGTGGTTGCCGTGGCGATGTGTAGAGTCTGATTCTGAGCTTTGGTGCACAGCCTTGAGGTGGACGGATGGGGGAAGAGGGGGGGGGGTGGCCTTGTGGTGGTGAAGCAGCAGCTAACAGATGCAGGGATCTGGTTGGTCAAGGCCAGTAGAGGCTCCTCCTCCTCCTCCTCCTCCGGCTGACGCCTGGTCTCTGGCCGATGGTTTCACCGGCTTTGGATCCATCATCAATGCACCACACACACTCACACACACACACACACACACACACACACACACACACGCATGCTCGCATGCACACACACACACACACACACACACACACACTCACCTCACTCACTCACACACTCAGTCACTCAGTTCTCTCTCCATCCCGGGGGGGGAGTCACCACTTACTTCCCGGTTCCTCTGGCAGACGAGCCGTGGGAGCACCTCGGCTCTGCTTCCCTCCACCGCTCGGGGACGAGGGGCCATTAGGAGGGTTCAGAGGTGGCTCGCCTATCAGCTCCTCTCCAGCCGGGACTTAGTGGCCAGCCTGGGGCGGGGAGGCCGCCCTGATTTCCCCTCCGCTCAGAGTTCAACTTTTCATTTTGTATTTTAATGTTTTGCCTCGCAGCACCGCTGGTTTGTGCGGAAGCTAAGCGGGGCCGGTCCTGGTCCGTCCTCGGATGGGAGACCAGACGGTCCCGGTAGAGGAACATGTGCTCATACCTCTGGCCTATGTAATGTCCCCGGTGTCCCCAGTGTCCCAGGAGAGAGACGGGGACTCTGGGACCACACCCCGCCCCAACACTCACTCTCATGAGGTAAAGTGGAGTGCCGTGAAAAGCACTATTAAAACAGGCGCTACTATCCACACTCAGCACACTTGACATTAACCCGGACGTTACCCGTTCCCTCGCACACGGCTGATTACACATCTGGACCCCCCCCACGCACAGACACACACGGACACTCTTTATAATGCTCATTGTTAACGGTCAATCATTTCAGTTTACTTTCAATAATGTAGCATATACCAAATATGCAAATATGCATTAACCCGAACCCTCTTCAACAACCGTCGGTAATGTTACTCATCAACATTTCTAATAATCTTATTGTGTATATAGATATATCATTTTATTCCTATTTAGTTATGTTGATCTCTTTATAATTCCTATTACTGTCCTAGTACTTCCTGCTGTGACACCTTCATTTTCCATCTGGGATTTTAAAAAGTACATCATCTTATCTGAACAAATATGTATGTTATATATACTCTGGCCAGCGTATCTGCTTCTAACTCGGGGCGTCAGGGTGTCAGCTGAGGAGCTTCTGTTGTGTAGGAATGCAGCCTTGCTCATTTACATGAAGTACCCAGCATGCACCTGTAGCTGTCAACACACTAGGCCGGGACTCTCTCTCTCTCTCTCTCCTACGCCCCCAGGGTTAATGGACTACAGCTACCAATACACACCCCCACCCCCACCACCACCACCAGCACCACCACCACCCCCATTGCTGGCTCCCTGCCTCCCACTTGACCAGCTCTGTTCCTGGGCTGAGAGACAGAGAGATGCTGCCCAGGGAGCCCGTGGTTGCGTTAGCCAGATCCAGATCTAGTTGCATGCCATTATATTTCTCCCTAACGGCCACTCTCTCTCTTAATTTCATACTTTTGCTCTCTGTCTGTCTGTCTATCTCTCTCTCTTAATTTCATCCTTTTGCTCTCTGTCTGTCTGTCTATCTCTCTCTCTTAATTTCATCCTTTTGCTCTCTGTCTGTCTGTCTATCTCTCTCTCTTAATTTCATCCTTTTGCTCTGTCTGTCTGTCTATCTCTCTCTCTTAATTTCATCCTTTTGCTCTGTCTGTCTGTCTATCTCTCTCTTAATTTCTCACTTTCACTCTTTATCTCCCTTGTGCTTTCTCTGTCATATTCTGTATCTCTAAGTCTCTCTCTCGCTCTCTCTCTCTCTCTCTCTCTCTCTCTCTCTCTCTCTCTCTCTCTCACTCATACTTTCGCCTTCCTTCTGGGTCTCTCTCTGTCTCTGTCTCTCTCTTTCTCGCTCTCTCTGTCTATCTGTCTGTCTCTCCCTGTTTCCCTCTGTCTTTCTTACTTCTGCTCTCTCTCTTTCCTTCTTCCTGCCTGACACTTTCTCTCCCCCTCTTTCTCTGTCTCCCGCCATCTCTATCCTCTCTCTATCTCTCTCTCTCTCTCTCTGTCTGTCTCTCTCTCTTTTCGGCATGTCACAGATGAGTGTTAGGTCTAATAATAGCTAGCCTCCAGGGCTAGCGATGCTCAGAGCAGCCATCAAACTGCTGCTGTGCAACATTGACAGAATTATTAAAAACAAAACAAAAAAATATAGATTTAAATCAATCAATCGAAACCTTTATTTATTCAGGGGAAGTGCAGTGTCATTCTCAAGTGTGTCCTGATTACAGCGCACGTAAAAATATAACGAATAAAAAAATAAAACATAGACAATGAAATCATACAATAATAATACTAAAATATGAGAGAAAACTGGGTATTCTGGGTATTCTGCAAGTGTCCTGAAAGAATATTGTTTAAAAGTAAATATCAGTTAAATGAGCCAGACAGACAAATAAGCATATAGATTGAAATAACAAAACATATGTATGTTGTATGTAACATTGTAGCACAACATCACAGCTGGTTAGCTGTGAGCGAGGGATCGTCGTTTTAATGGTTATTCTCATTTGACTCTCACTTGAATTATGCTAATGTAAATATCAACAGTAAAACAAACTAACGAGAAATTCATTATAAACATGAAAGTCGTATCAATATCTCTTCATTTGTCCTTATGTAACGTTTACGTGTTATATAAGACAGCCCTGACTTGACTTGAGGGTCTGCATCATCATTGTGGTGATGACATTTGTTAAATAAAGCTCTCATTATTTGCATTATGCTAACGGTAATATCAATAGTCACGTCTCTGCGTCACATAGCTTATCGTTAAAAGTCATCGCTGATCTGGAGGACACTTTTTAAATGGTTATATATTTTCTATATTTTCCCCTCAGAAAAGCAGCATATTCTGAGACCACGTCGACTTCATACACGAGGGAAATTAGTCACGATACGCAGACGGCGTCCGTCAGCGTCCTCTTGGAGGACCCTCATCTCCCCATCTTAGTCTCAGATTTAAGAGATAAGGAACGGGCGCTTTTCGATCCGCCAGTAAATTGATTACTTCCTCTCTTTTGATGAGGTTTATATTTTTTTCCCCCGCTGTCGTCGGCGTCCTTCACACGTTCACACCCCCGGTGGGACCGCTCTCTCTCTCTTCTACTTCCTGTCTGGGATTACGATGGTTTGTAGAGGAGATTAGGATTCATCCCCCTCCGCTGCGACGTTTCTTTCTTCTCCGCTCAACACTCGAACGCTAAGTGAATGAGTCAGCCGGTTTTCAAACGGAACCGGCGGACGCTCGGGGCCCTCTATTCCGGGGCCCTTCATGACTAACTACAGAAAAAAACTAAAAAACAAAGAAGAAACACACACGGTCGTGACGAATGCCCTCTGTTCGCCGGCGTTGAGGAGAGGAGGCGGAAATATGCCTACAATCATCCACAGAGTGCCGGTGGAGTGCTGTTAGCGCACGGCTAATGGCAGGTTAGCGTCCGCTCCACCGACGCCGTCCAGCGGTCAGCCGGGCGGAAGAGACGGGGCCAGGATAAATAAAACACACCGTGGACCTCCTATAACTCCAAAGGAGCCAACAGAATCCTTTTTAAAAGCAGTAACTTACTTACTTCCCCCGGTAAATCTAACTTACTGCTACAGCATGTAGCGATAGGGGCCAGATAGAAGGCTTAACACTCGTATTCTGTACTCCTGTTCGCTCGATAGTCCCCTCAGCAGTTTGTGCAAAACGGCCGGATAATAAAGGTAAGCGGAAATGTACCGTGCTCAGCGTGACCCTTGACCGCAACCCCCCACTGCCACTGCCAACAGCACACACACACACACACACACACACACACACACACAGCCCTCAGCCCGTGCGCTCCCTCTGTCTGGATTTGATTCAGTCGGACGATATCGACCAAAACATTATATAGAGCTGCTGCTGCAATATTTCTTATCGTCCCCACTGGAAAATAACTGGATGTTATTAGTGTAAGACGCTGTGCTATCTTTTATAGTTAGTAGTATCTTTTATAGTACGATGTAGTGATGTAGGGATAATGAATGCTACTGCACTATAAAAAAGTATAAAAACACTAAACTGTTTTAAAAGTAAAGAAAATATGTTGTTATTGTGTCATTGTGCACTCATTAGGCCTATATGAATTATTAGAATCATTAAATACAATACCTTAATAAAAAGAAATACTGTCACAGAGACCAATCACGAATGAATAAAAACATAAACGCATGAATAAATAATATAGATTTTTTTTAGCGTTTACAATAACTTTTACGCTCACAAGTTAAACGTGTCCCCAGAAATGCGTCTGATTTGCTAACTAAACGATGAAATCAGTCAAATCAAAACAAGCACCTCCTCCAGCTCACCTTCTCCCAGGGCGTTTTATTCCTGGGCGACACAGATATCCTAATACAGGCCCGAAATAAAGCGTGGTTTACACAGAAGGAGGTTCAGTAACGGGGGACTTATGAATCATAATGCTCCAGTTATGGGAGTCGAACTGCGGCGTTACTAAATAGAACATCTCTCTCCATTCTCCCATAGAAAGTGGAAACGCGTACAGCAGGAAGTTAATTGACTATTTTATCGACAGTTTCCTCTCGCCATTTGAGCAACGTTGAACCCTTCTGGCGGTTTAACCCTGGCCTCGTGGCCCCGGGACACAACCGGCCACGACAGTGAAGGGAATTTCATATTTATTAAGTCAGAGTTCATTTCTTTCCTCGACCTCTTTTTAGAGCTCTGAGCTATGAATGGTTTTAATACTAATATCGCCCAGTTGTATAACCAGTACTACCACTGTTACCATTACTACTAGGAGTAGCACTACTATACTACTACTAGTACTACAAGGTCTACTACTACTACTGATAATATTAGTAATACCAGTACTATAAATGTAATGATGCATTGTTTCACTGTGTGTTTTTAGTGTCATAGTTTGCCTTCAATCTGTGCCCTGTAAAGACATCCTGCTCATCCTGTACATGTACATGTATGTATTTACATATACGTGTATTTAGCAACACGTTATACATTTTTTTATACTTAATTTTATATCGCCGAGTTAGAAAACCCTGGGAAATTAAATTAAATTATAAAGTTTAAACTGGTAGCTATCGGTGTTTACTTTAGGAAATGTGACTTGAGTTGAGGACTTGGCTCCGGACACTTGAGATGTGTTTGTGTTACTTGATCTAATAAACCCCGTGGGTTAAGGGTCAGCGGACTACCGGCTCCGTCCGGGCCGTCTGCTCCCAGCCCTCCTCCTTCCATAGCCTTCCTAGCTGAAGAAGTAGGGGCCATCTGGGGACAGGTCTGACCGGCCCCTCCCGGTCCCCCGGGAACCCCCCCCCCCGTACACCTGCGCTGTACAGAGAAGAGAGAGATTATACCTGGACGGGGATTCAAGTCCCGGGATAATGTATTGTGGGTATAACGCAGACACAGAGGGAGGGAGGGAGGGAGAGACAGAGAGAGAGAGACAGAGAGAGAGAGACAGAGAGAGAGACAGAGAAAAAATGGATCCTAATAATAATATTAATATAATATAACTATCTACAAATGATATAACCTTGTTTACCTTGCTACTAGTCCAGTTCAGCACCTAGATAGCTCCCTTCCTCGCTCCAACTGAAAGGTGTTAAGTTAGTTAGCATTCGCATCGCCGCAGTGAGAGAGAGAGAGAGAGAGAGAGAGAGAGAGAGAGAGAGAGAGACAAAGAGAGACAGAGAGAGAGCTAGAACCGAGCTAGATTGTATTTGATGTATTATTACTTAATGAAGCAGCTGGGTGTTCAGGAGTAATTTAGTTTCAGAGGTCGTTTGAAAGTAATTTTAAATTTGTTACGCTTAACGTCTCGTGTTCCCCCTGATTCAATGTCTATTGAAACACCTCGTTTTACAAAATACTGACTTTCTTTAATTCAACAAAGATCTCTCTCTCTCTCTCTGTCTCTCTTTGTCTCTCTCTCTCTCTCTCTCTCTCTCTCTCTCTCTCTCTTTGTCTCTCTCTCT
>OOFB01021073.1:0-10048 GCA_900323305.1 Trachyrincus murrayi
AGATGACGTAGAGAGAGAGAGAGACAGAGAGACAGAGAGAGAGAGATAGATGACGTAGAGAGAGAGAGAGACAGAGAGACAGAGAGAGAGAGAGAGAGATAGATGACGTAGAGAGAGAGAGAGAGAGAGAGAGAGAGAGAGAGAGACGAAGAGAGAGAGAGAGAGAGAGAGAGAGAGAGAGAGAGACAGACAACCACAACCACAACCACTCACCAGTACTCCTCCACCTCAGCCATACACTTCTCATACACGGGCCCCTCCAGCTCCTGGTGCGCGGGGAAGATGGCCTCGTGGTGGACGATGACGGTCTTGATGACCTCATTAACGTGCGCCTGGCACCCCACGGGGTCCTGGTCGTCGGGGATGGGCATCAGCGTGGGTCCGAAGCAGATCGCCACGTTGTAGGGGTCCATCATGTTCTCGTCGCTGTACTGGGACAGACTGAGAGAACGGTGGTAAGGTTCTACGCTCCATCCCAACAGGAGGGAGTTTGGGGGGGGGAGGGGGCGGGATTTCGAGGCGAAGGTGAAAAAAAGAGAAGCTTACTGGTTGAGGAACGTAAACAGGTATCTCATCACCACGATGGTCGGCCGGGGCAGGGTCACGATTAACTTCTGAAGGTGGCGTGCTCGCTCCGCACCCGACTCCAGCTCTGAATGAAGAGAGAGAGAGAGAGAGAGAGAGAGAGAGAGAGAGAGAGAGAGAGAGAGAGTAAGTCACATTGGATACAAGTGTCTGCTAAGATGACAGTGATAGTACTGTCAGACAGGTAAAACCAGAGCGAGACAGGTAAAACCAGAGCGAGACAGGTAAAACCAGAGCCAGACAGGTAAAACCAGAGCCAAACAGATAAAACCAGAACCAGACAGACAGGTAAAACCACAGCCAGACAGGTAAAACCAGAGACAGACAGGTAAAACCAGAGCCAGACAGACAGGTAAAACCAGAGACAGACAGGTAAAACCAGAGACAGACAGGTAAAACCAGAGCCAGACAGACAGGTAAAACCAGAGCCAGACAGGTAAAACCAGAGCCAGACAGGTAAAACCAGAGACAGACAGGTAAAACCAGAGCCAGACAGACAGGTAAAACCAGAGCGAGACAGGTAAAACCAGAGCCAGACAGGTAAAACCAGAGACAGACAGGTAAAACCAGAGCCAGGCAGACAGGTAAAACCAGAGCCAGACAGGTAAAACCAGAGACAGACAGGTAAAACCAGAGCCAGACAGACAGGTAAAACCAGAGCCAGACAGGTAAAACCACAGCCAGACAGACAGGTAAAACCAGAGCCAGACAGACAGGTAAATCCAGAGCCAGACAGACAGGTAAAACCAGAGCCAGACAGGTAAAACCAGAGCCAGACAGACAGGTAAAACCAGAGCCAGACAGACAGGTAAAACCAGAACCAGACAGACAGGTAAAACCACAGCGTGGAGTTTGCTTCACTCACTGGTGGTGGAGATGAAGTCGAGGAACAACTCCTTGGGGAACAGGGGGTTTTCCAGACCCCTGAAGTACAGCTTGAGCACCCCGGCCACCGAGTTAATGTCACGGTCACTCTGGTCGTCCACCAGGGGGTCCTCTCCTGAAGCCGTAGCACAAGGTCAGCGGTCCACACAGCTACACAGCTACCGAACAGCACTTTCATTTCTGTGGTGCGCAAGCCGTTAGCCAAGCAGCTAAGCAGCTATGGGTAATGAAGAATACATGGGCCTCTAACTATTTACACCGTGTGTGCACATTTAAATTGCTACATTTTAATCTTGGCCCGTGAGTCAAATCATAAAATGTTCCCTGATTGTTTGCAAAAATGAGACATTCGGATGTATTTTCATCGCGAGTCAGCAGAGTATTCGTAATTTGACCTCAGCATGTGGAACATTTGCTGACTTACACGACTACAATACTGTTGCCGAGGTAACCACAGCAGCTCCACAGAAATATATTGGCCATTTAATGTGAGGAGAACAGTTTGCATCTTATCGCGGAGCTGCGGGTAGCTTAGCACTGTCTGTAGGAGAGAGATGGGACCCAGGTGTTGATTAAAACGTATCAATTTCAAACATAAAAAGTAAAAGCTGTTTGTGTTTTATATGCTCGCTATTCATCTGAGAATATGATAGGATGAGCTGCACATTTAAAACAAATCACATTCAAGTCCATTACGAAGGTCATGTGACTGTGACTATCTTTCCATGGGGGGGGGGCGTGGCTTATGCGGCAGTGGACAAAATGCAGTTTAGAAACGATCAAGAGGAGATCTGGGACTGACCTCGCTCAAATGAATTTTTAATGTCATTGACTTCGACGTGGGATCCTGGAACACGGAAAATACCCTCCTGCTGCAGACCTGCATATCAGAGGCAACGCATGTAACATGGTGTGAGCACATACACACAGGGGCTCATACGTACGCACACACATGCTACATCCACACAGGCACACACACACACATGCTACATCCACACAGGCACGCACACATGCTACATCCACACGAGCATGCACGCACACACACACACACACACACACACACACACACACACAACACACACACACACACACATTAAGTGGAATGAACCAAAATAGGTGAATGTATGAGAGAAGACCAAGAGGAGACAGAAGATGGATGAAGGCAGCAGTAGCCTACCGTACAGGTTGATGTATCTAATGCAGCTCTCCACCACGGCCGGTATGGCCTGTCCTGACTCCTACCAACCCAGTCACAAGAGCAATAGTCAGATGCCGTGTGGTCTCAGGTGAACACCACACTATAACATGAGACAAATGTGTCTGACAAATGATACGTCGTCAGGCCGTCACCGATTGGTGGCGTACTAACCGTAAAAACATTCCATATTGTAGCGAAATCGATTAAGTGAACACACATTTGTCAAATGTGTGCACAAAACAAAGCACATCAATATGGTTAATGCACGTCTGAATGAGAGTGTGGTCGCATAAAGCCCAGGCAGAGCCCTGAGAGGAAGCCAGACAGATATACAAGTACAGTATGCTAGCATGCTATTCCCAGCACACCCCCACCCTGCTCCTTAACCAATCAGAGAGAGAGAGAGAGAGAGAGTACCTGACTCCTGGCACGAACATTCCTTCTTCCCCTGGAGCGGCATCCCAGACAGACAGACGGACGGACAGAGAGACAGACAGGAAGAGAGGCAAGAACCACAACAGGTTAGAGAAGAAATAAAAAGAGGTCGGGACAGCCCTGGTTTTAGAGAGACACAGCCAGAACTAAAGCACCGGCACCGTATAGGGGCGAGAGACTATGAGAGAGTATGAGAGACTGAGAGAGCATGAGAGACTATGAGAGGCTATGAGAGACTATGAGAGACTATGAGAGGCTATGGGAGGCTATGAGAGGCTATGAGAGGCTATGAGAGACTATGAGAGACTATGAGAGGCTATGAGAGGCTATGAGAGGCTATGAGAGACTATGAGAGGCTATGAGGAGGCTATGAGAGGCTGTGAGAGGCTATGAGAGGCTATGAGAGACCATGAGAGGCAGTAGAGGTTCTGGTAGGTGGGTGGAGAGGTGGGACTATTACAGCCCCAAAAAGAAAGGCCTGTGACTGTTTGACCCCACAGAGAGAGCTTCATGTTATTGATCTCTGTGAGTAGTTTCCACCACCACCACCACCACCACCACCCCTCTGTTTGATCCCACTTCACAGTGCCTGTGTGCTGCTCTCATTTGTTTGCACAGCCAGACGCAGGCTGATGTCTGGAGGCTGAGACAGCACAGAGGGAGACGGTTAAAAGCAGACCCTCGCCCGGCATGGATGCACTTTGTGATTCAACACAACCCATCTCATAATGCAGCAAAGGATTTCTTTTTCGGGGGGGGGCGGGGGGGGGCTATTTTTATTTTGCTTCCAAGAGAAGGAAAGAGAACAGTGTGTTTATTTTCTCAAAGACCCCAAGACTGAGACAACAGACCGTTCCGCCAGAGGAAAAATTTAAGATAAATAAAGACGTGAACTGGGAGAAGAAAGGAAGGAGTGTACGTGCGTGTGTGTGTGCGTGTGTGTGTGCGTGTGTGTGTGTGTGTGTGTGTGTGTGCGTGTGTGTGTGAGTGCTCTAATGTGTGGCTAAGACAGACAGATCCCCAGAGAGGTCCCGCTTGCTCAGGAAAGAGGCTCAGCTCTGAAAAGAGTCCCAGGGAGGGTAGATGGGAGGGGGGATACCTGAATGAGGGTCTCCATATTGCCGTTAAACATCTTACATCTAAGGGCGCGGGGCATATACCTCCGCGCTCGCAGGGGCTTAAGGGGCTGGAAGAAGGGCCTGATGGGGGGCCTGGGGAGATGGGGGGGTGTGATTTGTACACTGACATTTGAATCTCATCATGATAAATGAACGCATCACGTACCGAGCATACTCGGATACTCGGATACTCGGATATTTCGGTGTTATGGTAAAAACATTGAAATGATGTTTATATATTTGTGTAAATGAAAAGCACACCTCTCGTTGTTTTTCACCAACATAGGAAAAATATACACACAAATAAAATGTAACATTTAACAACAAATACATGCACACGTAGTCGGTCAGCAGGCCCTCCCATACAAAGGGATTTACAGGTGAGGCTGAGAACAATAACGAGATAAAACCGATAGATCCTAAAGATCCTATAGATCGGCACGTTGTGTACTGCCGTGCGCACGTGGGGCATCACCGTGCCACGGGGAAGCATTTACACCACACCGCCTGCTCTGGTCACTCTTTACCGTGTTGTCCCGTAGTCAGGCCTCTCCCCTGGAAGGAAGGAGAGAAGAAGGGAGAGAGGAGGGAGAGAGGAGGGAGAGAGAGAGAGAGAGAGAGAGAGAGAGAGAGAGAGATGAGTACACGGCTGCTTGACAATAGACCGTGGTGAGGCGGTATGAGGGGGTGGCAGATGGCCGGGTGTGAGGGAGGAAACGGGGCGTCTATTCAGACCGAGTCGACGGTGCGAGCGCCCATGACTGCCTTTGACTCAGCGCCAGGCAGCGGTCATTCAGCGGTCGCCCCTGGAAACTGCATCAGTGGGTGGGGGGAGGGGGGGAGTATTGGACACACAACTCCAGGGGCGAAGAAAAGCAAGGCCGCCCGTGTGTGTATGTGTGCGCATGTGTGTGTATATGTGTATATGTGTATATGTGTGTGTGTGTGTGTGTGTGTGTGTGTGCATGTGTGTATATATACTGTATGTGTGTGTGTGTGTATGTGTGGGCGCGTGTGCGTACGCGCGTGTGTGTGTATATACGTGTGTGTGTGTGTGTGTGGTGGGTTGGTTGAGTGGGTTTGATTTATACAGTAGAATGATTTTCATCACTTTAGGCTCGGCTCATTGAACTCATAAACATCTCACTGTACTTAACACAACACTGGGGACAGTGTGTGTGTGTGTGCGTGTGTTGACGATTGTGGCATGGCGTGTAAAATAAAGCACAAAACCCTACTTTCTCCTCGCCACCACTAATCCTCAGGCACAAACAGATGTTCTGCAGGGTTCTGAACTAATCATATCATACAGTGCATGCGATGGCACACGGTGCCTTTAATGCATTCACGTACCATGCAATGACGCACGCATGCATGACCCTAGGTCGTAAACATGGTGGCAACAGTGAACAACAGCGATCTCGTCAATGAGTTGGCTTCGCGTGACCAGCAGCCGTGCATAGTATAACAATCGTTATATAACAACCAAATACGGAACCCAGCAGCTCTCAGCAGACATGTATGGTCTGCTCTTCCCTCGCTAGCCCAGCGAAGCGGAGTCTCACCTTCTCCGAGGGTCTGCTTCAGAAGGTCATGCTTGGCCTGGAGCTTCACGATGAGGTTGCTGCCATTCAGATACTCTTTGTATTTCTGCACAGGAAACAGCAAACAGGAAACCGGAAACCGGATGTTGATGCGCAGGAGGGTAACCACATGATAATCTGTCCATCTGCGTGTCTCTCATCATTATGGTACAAAGTGTGAGTTTCACCGTGAAATAGAAGCCCTCCGTCTCCTGCTGGTTAGCACGTCTCTTAGCCACGTTAGCCTTGCTCATGGAGGAGTCCGAGGAGGCGGACTTGACCGACTCGGTGGACTGGCTGTGCTGGAACGCCTCAGACACGTCAAAGTCCTCCACCGTCAGCATGTCCTGCAGAGTCTGCATGGTGGCGTCCAGAGTCTTCCTCACCTGGAAGATCAGAGGACGTTAGACGAGAGGACCTCTGAATCGTGTAGTGGAGCACAACGATAGCACACATATACACGAGACACGACACTACTGCTCACTACAATGTGCAATGTGCTCAGAACCAGGAAATGAGAGATTCAACACGAGTCTGGAGCGGTCACTGAATGTCGACTGTCCAATCACATGGCCGCATGCGTGCCACACCACGCTAACATTTGCATGTTCAACATTTGTCCCATCCCTTTGTTACGCACCGCGAGGCCCCCGCACCATAACCCTAACCCTAACCCCGTCCCATAACCCTAACCCCGTCCCATAACCCTAACCCCGTCCCATAACCCTAACCCCGTCCCATAATCCTTTGCACCACCTGATATTCACAAAGTGAACGGGAGGCGTTACCGATCGCGTGAGGTCACCGCTGGTGAGGCCAGGTGATAGTTGTATGACAGCTTGTGAAAGGTTATAATATTAGATGAATGTAATATCATATTAGAATAGTATGATATATCACTACGATAACACATTTCTCACACTGATGGTTGATAATTATACTTTTGCTCAGCAAATGAGCAAAGCCTAGCTAGCGTAAGCGATCTCTACACCGCATTGAATGAAAAAGAGCAACACCTCAGCGAGGGTCAAAAGCTGAAGGACGGTATAGACTGTACAGTACGCTCTCCCCAGAAGACAGGTTGGGACAAACACAAGGGCAGACAGGAGAGTTGGGGAAGTGTGCATTCCTATAGTCAGTAAGACTTGTGTGCACACAAATGTGGACCTTTGTGTGTGTGTGTGTGTGTGTGTGTGTGTGTGTGTGTGCGTGTGCGTGTGTGTGCGTGCATATGTGTGAGTCATAGCCAGTCTGGCTGCAGCGATGGCCAATAAGCCACAGCAGGAGGTTGGGTGCGAGAGAGAGAGAGAGAGAGAGAGAGAGAGAGACAGAGAGAGAGAGAGAGAGGGCGAGAGAGGGAGAGAGAGAGAGAGAGAGAGAGAGAGAGAGAGAGAGAGACAATGCCGGAAGTCAAACCAATGTCAAATGACGGATAACTCAACCTAAGCTCTGCTAGGACAGTAAACTAACTCTAAACTAAGCTCCTCTAGGATAGTGTGCATTATAAGTGCCTTGTATGATGGAGGTAGATGTATTGACATTGTAACTCCATGTATCTTCAGATGTGTTTCCTGATGTACCTCATGTCTGTGTTAATGGCTCCTATGTTTATGACTCATTGCACGCGAAACAAGCCAAAAGTAATTAAAGGCTGTGTGTTTTTTTATAGTATCAAATTACTATTATGATTCACTGCCTCTAAACTGAAATGATGCTTGTTTTTCATTTCAATTGATTAGCTTACTTATTTACTAGATAGTAACATAATCAGGGAATGTATTGATTGTTAAGGCAGCTCCTTTTTCAGGGCCTTTTGGTTTCATCGGTGACATATATACGAGACCTCACACACTCCGTTAGAAAGTAAATACCTCGTTGACTGCGTGTAAAGACCAAAGAAGCACTCATCAAGTCCATCTTTGAAATGATGCTTATTTTGCTTTCACATGCAGCCAAAGAAGTGCAAATACCAACAGGGAGTCAAGTATTACAGAGAAGAACAGCAGAGCTTTCCCTTCTCCTCGGGTCAACCCTCACCTCCTCGTTCTCGATCTTCAGCGTGGCCAGACGGGACTGTAGCTGGTGGTGGCGCATCAACAGCTCTGTCTGCACGGGTTGCTGGGTGCTCACCTGGCACACCTGGCACACGGGGCTCAATCAGGATTCAGCAACTCAACAACGTATACAAAGTCATTCATAAGCCATCGGCAGTGGGGAGGCGGGCCCCACACCTTTTGGTATTTCATAAACAGCCGATAGCATAAAAATATAACAATAACTTAATATGACGCATGACCGCACAGATCACGTAGATATATAAATATACATATGTTTAACCCCAATGTGCACAGACTAACTGCAGGCCTTCTGGAGCGAGACTCCTAACACCTACCCGCTAAAATTAATAATAATATGAACCACTGAGCCGCTAACTGCGTTCCATCAAACCGCTACGTAATTGCTTGGTTTCCGTGACAACGGCAACGATGCCCACCTCGTCCCCCATGTGCGGCTGGTAGCCGAAGCGTGCCGGGGGGCAGAAGATCTGGCTGTGCATGTCCATGACCTTCAGCTTGTCCCCCCGCACGTCCATGGCGTCCACCGCGCCTTCCAGGAGGTCCAGGCCCTCGTGGCGGGACGTCTCCAGGCTGTACTCCGCAGACAGGAAGGTGCGCATGGTGCGGGCCAGGCTGGCGTGGAAGCCCAGGTCACAGCACTGCCGGTGGCCCGGAGGAGAAATGACGACAGCAAACACAAAAGGACGCTTCGGTCAACTTCCGTCCGAGAGTTTGAGTTTGAGATCTGTGACCTCGTACTCCTGGTCGGTATTTGTAAAACATTACAAATATCGCAAACGTTAAGGAAAACGTTTGCGATATCGACTTACGTCGATTAAATCCGAAATGTCGTGGATGTAGTATTTGGCCACCAGGGCGTTGGTGGCAGCCAGGTTGAGGAGGTAATCGTTTCTGGCTTTCGTGCACTTGAGTTTGTTTTCTGAGTACTTGGCTTGTCTCTGAGGACAGGAAGACAACACAGAGGAAGCGTCGATACTTGATCTATGAAACGTCTCCCACTGCAATAACCCAATTACTTTGCTCTTCTAACGACACATAAGCACTCACAAGAGGACCGTCAATATTCAGAAATACATTTTTGTAGACTTCTCTTCGCTGCACACTAAAGGCTTGCGGTTGGGTTTTGCTTTCACAGCCATGTGTAGGGGATCCCTACACATGGCTGTGTGTGTGTGTGTGTGTGTGTGTGTGTGTGTGGCGTGAAAAAAAACCAGCCCCGAACCTTCTCCTTCATCTTCTCCATCTTCTTGACGGAGCTGCGTCTCTGCCGGCGCTCCTCGTGGGCGTGGCGCAGCAGGCCCACGTCATTGGCTTTGCCGATGTGCTTCTCTTCCTGTTTCTCCGCCTCCTTCAGCTTGCTCTCAGAGCTCAGACTCTCCGTGTGGTACATGTGGTACGTCTTCATGACCTGCATAACCAAACCGCCAGAGCATCACTCAGCTTCCTCCGTTCCCAGGATCTCTCTGTCTCTCACTGTCTCGACTTATAGCATCTGTCAGCACAGCATTAGGAACCGCCGACGCAGCGCTCACAGAGACACACGAATAATCGTAACAGGATTACGATTTGATACCGATTGATTAAAAACCTTTTAGACATCCACGATCATTCATCTTTTTTAACCATGCTGAGAGGGCTGTAACTGTGCCATTAATATTACATCGCTCCTTAATAGGCTCTGCTAATTGCCCGAGATCTTAGCTGTTTGTATTCTCCTCGCTGCTCACGATACTTCATGCAAATCTAGAGGCCCACACAGCGGGTGTGATACTCAAAATTCAGGGGACTATTTTGTAGGCTTTCCTTTGTGTGTCTCGTTCTGCCGACTGCCTGCAGAATACTGTGCGAGCGTGAGCTGCGGCTAGCCCTCGGAGCTAGCTAACAAGGAATGCGTTAGACAAAAGAACACAACGTTGGTTCCATGCCTCCTTTCAAACGAATTCTGTGAGTGAGTGTAAATCTGTCAACATTGAGACAACTGTAAAAAAACACACACACACACACACACACACACACACATGCACGCACACACACGCACTCACACAACTTGTTGTGTGTTACTCCCCCACATGTTCGCACGTTCTGGTCGCCTAGCAACGGCTGATTAAAATAATGCATATAAACCAAGGAAAGCAAAATCAATGAGCCAGGCAGGAAGGACCCCCC
>OOFB01021077.1:2857-17334 GCA_900323305.1 Trachyrincus murrayi
AGAAGTCCCTTCTCTTCGTGTTGTCCAATGGTCCGGGTTAACGATAGTTCACGTGAGTCTTCTGTGAACTCTTGCCCGTCAACAAAACAGTTTTGTGGTTCCTCTGTTTGGTTTCCAACTGAATGCTGAATCACACCCCAGTTTCAACTTCTCTTCCTGATAATGACAAGAATCACTATCATTACAACGCTACGGTCTGCAGCAGATGGCTATTGTGAGGGCCCCAGAGGCTAGTTGCCAGCACTACACAAGCCTGAGTGTTGTGTGTTTTTCAGTGTTTTGTGTGCGTCTTAATACTATCGGTCATCATGGCTTGTGTCCATTAAATATATAAATTACATCATAGCCCTGCTGAGGACTCAAATAGGAGTACACCAGCGAATGTGTACATAAGAATGTAAAAAAAATATGTACGTCTGGTGTTCTATGAGCATGTGTCGATTGGAGTGTGTGTGTGTGAATACTACACGTGTTTTGAACATAATGCCAAAGTTCTCAAAACACAACGTGTTTAAAATGGTTGTCACTTTTTATGTTGTCATTGGAAACGGTCATTGGCAACACATTCAGTCACTAAATTATGTGAATGCTATATGCTAATATGTGCTCAGAGAAACAGGCAGTTAGACATTCTCTTGGCCATGTGACCAGTTATATTGGCATAGAGAAACTATAATTTAGCTCATGCAGACATTAGGCAAATAATAATAGAAGGAAAAAGAGAGAAAGGCTTTTGTTAAATGCGGTGGTCATTTCTATCCTAAACACAAACAAGTAAGGGAAGATGAAAGGTTTAGCAGTTAGAAATCAGTCAGACAAGAATTGTATAGGCTGAACACACACATAAACACGCACACATGCACGCGCGGACACACACACACACACACACACACACACACACACATGGACGCATGCATACACGCATACACACACACGCACACACACACACACAAAACACTTTCCTATTCACCCATTCTGCACTCAGTGAAAAGTTAAGAAGAAAGAAATGCACAGGCACACACACTGTATGAAGGACACCAGTCATGTATCAAAATTACAGAATTGGCCAATGTATGTCTGTCTGTCTGTCTAGCTCTGAGAAGAGCAGCCCTGTTAAGTGCACTAATAAATATGAAGTATTCATGCTGTATAGTGTGTGGCAGCGTGTGAAGACTAATAGTGCGTACTGAGAGACTAATAGTGTGAAAACAAAATGGTGTTGTGTGCACGGGGTGAAGTGATGTCTTTTCTAAATGTGCACCAATAGAGGCTGGGTCTCGCTTTCGGGGTGCTCACCCTCAGGTGGGGGCAGATGATACACCACAAAGAGCGAGGAGTAGAGACACCCCACGAATGACATCAGGCTTGAAAAGTACATCACCCCCTGGGCCCCGCCCACCAGCGAGGTCAGGGGTCCCATCGCCACCGAGACCAGGATTTGAGCCAGGAAATACTGGCAGCTGAGCAGAGAAATGTCCACCCCCTTCCCTCGTCTGGTCCCATCCTCAGACGAGCCACAAAACTATGGACACACGTAAAGTCAGATTCATGTAGACGTTAGACACGATGGGAGGTAGACCCTGGGTTACCAGTTGAAAAGGTATACCGAGATATGCTAACAAACTACACCCGTAAACAAACTATATCCCTAATGCAGTAACAAGGCTACATACATCCACCATGCAAATTATGAAGCACAAAACACCTCGGTGTACATATGCTATATATAGTTCAATATCGTTGACAAAAATGTACAGGTGGAGTAAAATGGCGTGTGTGTTAACCTACCTGGGGACTCTGGTAGTATTCACACAGCAGAGAGTAAGGCAGCGTACACAGAGAAGAGAACAGCACCCCGTATGTGACACACAGAGAGAGAACCACATAGAGGTTGGTGGACAGCGTGGCCAGGCCCGTGCCCAAACCAAACGCCAGGTAGGCAAAGAAATACAGAGACCGGAGGGAGAAGCGCTCCTCCAGCTTCTCCAGTATGGCTGGAAAACAAGTCAGGAGAAAAAACAACAACTTTACAGACAGGAAGCAGTAAAAAATAACTATGTAAACAAAGTGGTATTTTAAACTAGGGTTAATTAATGTCTCTTCTTTATCCAGCACCCATAATGCTTTATTATATATCCACCACCCATCATATAATTACTCTGATCTAATGAGTGTATTGTGCAAACGGCTTACCTGAGTAAAAGGCAGCACTAAATGCATAGATGCACATTCCCCAGCAGCCCATGCTGACCCCAGCGTTGTAACGCTGGTAGGCCTCAGAGTCATGCGGGGCTTTGGGGTCACCCTCAAACACCACCTCCCCCATGAAGTCAGTGTAGAACAGCAGCATGCCTTCGAAGGACAACCAGCCTAAAACAGACAAAGATAGCATCCATGTACAAACAATACAGGAAGCTTTGGAAGTCTTTCCGAAGGGGGGGTTTGAATAGGGAGGAACCGTTTGAAATATTAATTGAAAGGGTCTTTCTTACCCAAAAAGTGATTGGTGCATAAGCTCCGCAGCGAGGGTGGCATCCTGTAGATGGCCACACACAACAGCTTCATTGACATCTGGGATTGGGCTTGTGCATTCTCACCCAGGTCGCTCTCATAGCGCACCCCGTTCAGCAATATGTTTGCTACCTTCAATCGCCAAAAAAAGAACAGAATAAGTCAATGTCGTGCACCTATAAAAAGCAGTCTACAAGTATGAATCTATGACGGTGAATCATAACGATTGCAGACGTTTCTACGTGTAAGTGAAGAGGCCATTTCACAAAAAGAAAGAAAAGACAAGCGAACCTGCTGGCTGAATGTCACTGTCCTCCTGCGACCGTTCTCCACGCCAACAACTTGTGTTTCCGTGAGATCAGCCATCAGTGCAAGACTCTGGGGACGTTTCAGGATGCCAGCACTTGAGCCTTGATGCGATCCGGCTGCACCCTGAGGTGCTCCGGCAGCAGCGTCTTCTCCTGTCTGAGGTGCCACTGCATGCTGGGTTAGACGGGCGGCTGAGTTGGCCTCTGCGGTGGGTTTAGACCCCCCTGCAGGAATCGACACTAGCTGGCCCGCGGTCTCCTGAGGATGGGGTGAATCCCCTGGAGGAGCTGTTGCGTCACTGTCCACGGGTTGTGGGGTCTGCTGGCCTATGTAACAGTCTATGAGCACACTGTCTATATAGGAGGTTCCCAGGGAGGAGGCAAACTCGTTGATGCCTGTGAGGGAGCCGTCCCTGCTTATGAAGCTGCCGTACTTGGGCGTGAGCGGGCTCATGGGGGAAATGGGGCTGGCGAGGCCATCGCAGAGGCGTGCGCTGGCACTGCAAGACTGCCCCAAAGGCTCCCGGTGGCGGGAGAAGTTCTCTGTGTACTGGTACCTGTAAAGCTCCCCCTCGTCTTCCTCCTCCTCCAGCCCGGGCATTGCCCCTGGACCAACAGGAGGAGATGGTGGAAGAGGGAGACTGGGACTCTTCAGATGGCTTTTACCGGAGGAGGCCTGGCTCTTTGGTAGCGGTCGCTCTGGAATACTGTTCAGGGTCATCGCCGTGGCGACGACCAGGGTAACACTTGTGAAAAGGTACACGACCCGAAGCTGCCCTCCCATTGATCTTCCAAACTCCGTGTGGTCCCAGTTGATGCCCCCCACGATGTAGCCGAACCCGCCTCCCAGTCCTGTATCGCAGCATTCAGAACATATCTCAAATCATGACATATTACCAAATGAGACACTATAATGAAACATTAGCACAGAAATGTGATTTCATCTGTATGGATTTCAGTGGATCATGTCAGCTGTCTGCTAGCATGCTGCAGGCTTTATAAGAGCTGAAGTGATCCATGTTATGATGTAATGTGTTGAAATGTTAAGGCCGTCAGTGAGTCAAGTTCACAAGTTAACATCATTACAAAACATGTTTCAGCTTTAGAGGAGGTTACAATGATTGGATTTGGATGTAACTAATATGCCAACACATAAAATAACTAATGAATTTAATTACAATGTTTTTAAATGTTAATAATATGATTGTGGAACTTGGCTTACAAGGTGACAGAAGAGAATTGGGGTCCAAAAATGGTTGTTTTATTCTCTATATTCCACCAGAACATGACCAGAAAACAAAGCTGGTAAAATATCCATATATATAAATATATTTTCTGATTTGGACCTTTATCCTAAACCTTATGGAAGCATAGTATAGTGTTTTCTAACCTGCCAGCAACGCATGGATGTTCAGACCGCGATCCTGGTCTTCTGGGCTGCACACGTCCATCATGTAGGCATGACTGGGGTTGTCTGCAGAGTCGGCGCTGAAGTCCATCAGCACAACACCGCACACCGTCAGGATGATACCCCACTTGTGATTGGACGCCGTGTCTGCCAACGAACTGCCAATGTCTCGGCCATTGAGTACCAGAGTTAGACCCAGCAGAGCACCTGAGTGGAGAAAAGAAGGAGAGTTGAGAGTAGTAAAGCGTAATATAGTTTCATATGTGACCATTTTGAAAGTGAAGTAGATTACGCATTCACAGGACGGTGTACCTATTGCCAGTGCAAAAATGAACGGTCTCCTCCGGCCAAACCGGGATGTGCAGCGATCACTCCAAGCTCCTAAGAAAGGCTGAACCAGGAACCCTTCAAGCAGAAGAGAGAGAGAGAGAGAGAGAGAGAGAGAGAGAGAGAGAGAGAGAGAGAGAGAGAGAGAGAGAGAGAGAGAGAGAGAGAGAGAGAGAGAGAGAGAGATGGAGAGAGAGAGAGAGAGAGAGAGGGGACAAAGTTAAAATGCGACTGTATGAATGGCTACAGTACAGAAAATGTGGCTTATTAACATTAACATAGTTCTTCCTGATAAACGTGGATCATTGACCCTGCCTGTATTTACTCACCCAGGATTGGACTAATGAACCACACCAAGCTGTAGAACTGGTCAGGTAGGCCCATCTGAAGAAGCACCGGTGTGACGTAGGCCGTTTCCATGGCGTAGCTGAATTCGATGCCAAACAGGATGCAGCCGTTAAAGAGCAACTCCGGGAACGTGCGTCTCGGCGGGATCTCGCTGAGGTCCAGCTGGTCCAGGGGACAGGGCGTGTTTGGCGGCGGCGGTGGCGACGGTCGGATCAGCTTGCGATGCTTCGGGTGTCTTTGGAAGTTGTTGGCGCGGTGACTGAGATGGCGAGTGGTGGACGTGGGGAAACTAGCGGTTTTGGGAAGCGTGCTCTTCCATATGCTACATTCCTGCGCCGCAGTTGACCTCCCCACAGGGCTAGCCAGGAGGGGGTCACTGGGGGTACCCATGCCTGGTGACGACATCATTCTCAACCCAGCTTTCTGAGGCACTCAAAACGTGGACTGTTGAAAAAAATAAAAACAGAATGACACCATTAAAAAAAACCTGCATGTATTGTGACTCAAGGGCGTCTGTTGAGGATATGCTGCATGTTAGAGGACATCCAACATCACCCCATGATGTTATTATACACGGAACGGCGTGGATGAATGTACAACATGGTTTCAAGTATGATAGTCACGTATCCCAAGAACACTCCGTGTTTGGGACACTGCAGTGAACAGCAGCGACGACACTCCTCGTGGGCAGGTCGCGCTTGTGACGACTGCGCATGTTTGATGTGCGCAAAAGCCCACGTGCTCGTGGATGGCTGAGTACAGCATATGCGGCATGGTTCTCACGGTCCGTTTCCATTTCAATGTTTTATGGATAACGATCCACTAGCACACAAAGGAGAGCTCGGGAATTGCCAGTTAGCCCTTTCCACCCACTACAATGAACACAATGTTGGCCTATCGTTATCCTACAGATGGGTTTCTGCTGACATCTTATGAAAATAAAATAATCTACCTAAATTGCAGTTCTGTGATGGAGGTTTAGTGCGGTCTCTTTCACTGCTCGTCTTTCATATGTATATGTGAGTACACAACGAAATCGTGTGAGAATATGAGGCAGGCGTGCAGATTGAAATGGGAAAATAATTACCTTATCGATTGGCTCGTCATTTATGGCCGCAAACAGTGTACAGACAAGCCATAGTTGTAAGATGCCATAGCAATGATTTATAATAATGTGCGATGAAGTGCGGAATTCATGTTATTTTCCTTATGACGATGCAGTGACCCCCCCCGCTATATCCTTCGTCCCTTCTTCTCCCCCCTCTTCTTTACTCCCCGGTTGCTTCTTCCTCCCGGTCTTTCCCGTGACGTCATGCCCCTCCCGAGCAAGGGGGACTTGCAACATCAGCACCACGACCATGTCAATGTCTCGAGACTACAGCGATGGGGATGGCTCTGTCCATCATTTATCTGGCTAATATCAACACTTGGCGTATGACTATGAAAGGTGAGTCATATCCAGACTGTATGAAACGGCTTATATCTCTTACTTACTTTCCATATTTCATTAACTTCGTTGCCAGATGTTCCCATCTCACGACGGAACGCCTGGAACGGGATGCTCCAAATGAGCGTTATGGCGAGAATGAGGGCGGGACTTTCAGTTACATCGGTTTAGCGGCGAGAGGTGAGAGAGAGGGAGGGACTTTTCCGATATCCGTTTCCCTTATGTGTTTCAATAGTTTCGTCAAGGCTCCATATTTATTATCCTTGTCATTGTTGCTGTTATTATTGTCATGTTCTTATTCTTCTCGCTCCGGCGACTGTTAACTGGCGTACACAGCTCATAGGAAATAAGAGACCGGAAATTGCGTTGCGGTAGACCGGGATAACGCTACATTTTGAGATCCTCTCTCATCCGTCATCAAGCACACACCTACTGAGAGCACACCTGTTTTGCCGTGACTTCTTCAACAATACATATTTATATAAATACGAATTTTGCCTATATATGGTTATAATTTTGTTATAATAGAAAGATAGTAGGCTATCTTTATACAATATAAATATTGTACAAATATTAAATAGACTTCTGGGCCAATTTACTTTCCACACATGACAGTGAGATGAAGTAATTTTCCAAATCAGAATGAAACATTTGAAAGAGAGGCTTTCTCTTTTTTCTTTTTCAGTGAAATATTGCAGCAGGAATTCAGCAAGCAGTATCCTCTACCATGTCCATGGACATGCCACATGAGCAGGGCATGAACCAGAGTATTTACACCGTATACACGTGCATACGACTGAGTTGTGCAAGCCAAGCCCCGCCTTCTTTGTCAACTTTGCTCTACGATTGGCGGACTATAGAAATATGATTGGCCCATAGTCTCTAGTGGGCGTATCAGGATATAGTTAAACATTGTTTTGCAACAGTGGCGTTTATAGAAGAAATTCATGCTCACTCAGGTGGCTGTAAAAAAAATCTCTATTCGTGTAGAACTGTCAAAAGAATAATGGCAAAGATTGATCTCAGTCAAGTTGGAAAGAACCCGTTGAAAAATACAGACTCTGGCGAGGTAGGTTTGTCTGATTGTCTAATTAGTTATATCATGGTATGGTATATCCCCCCCCCCATACGCCTAATTGTATAGACGACAACTAGTTAGCTCAAGCTGTTGGCTGTCCAAATGTAGGGCACACATAATGACATAAGTGCATTATAATGGCATTACTGTAAGCTTAATTGGTCATGAATGGGGCCCCCCCATGGTGCCATAATGGCTTATGAATGCATATAGGCAGATGCATATAGAGACACTAATTCGACCCTGCTACAGAACATGTGTTGATGCATGACTCTACACAAGATCTCAGTTTAACAAGGTATACACTGACAAGTCGATTTGTTATCAATCTAAGTCCTCAATGTAGCATATAGCCTACTGGGCACTTATGCCTATGTATAACGGTCAATAATGTAGCATACTGTTAATGTCTACTTCAAATGTCTACTACTTCTACTTTTTGCATTTACATTGTAAATACTCACATTGTGTATAGTCGGTCAAGTCAAATACATTTTAGTTGTATAGCCCTTGATCACAGTTAGTCTCAAAGGGCTTTACAGGCCATATATTTATGACACGCCCTAACCCTAGGCCCCCAAAGGGCAAGAAAAAAACTCCCTTAATTATCAAGGAAGAAACCTTGAGAAGGAACGCAGAGTGGGGGATCCATAGATATAGTTTGTGTTTATTTATTGTAGGCCTACTTAAAAAACAACATGTTTAATCTTTCATTTCTACCACTGTCCTGTACTTCCTGCTGTGGCAACCACATTTCCCATCTGGGATCAATAAAGTACCATTTTATCTCAATGTGTGTGGAACTAAAGAGGCCTGTGTCTGTTTTTAGGATGTAGAGGTCCAGTCTCTATGGAAGGGACAGACGGTGGTTCTGTTCTTCCTACGCAGGTTTGGATGTCAGGTGTGTCGGTGGACAGCAGCTGAAATCAGCAAACTGGAGCCGGACCTGAGAGCTAACCACATCGCCCTGGTGGGCGTAGGTCCAGAGGAGACAGGCCTGCAGGAGTTCAGGGAAGGAGGCTTTTTTAAAGGAGGTGGGTTATTTTCATTCAGCATATATATATATATATAAAATGTTAAATCTCATGTGATAACTAGCAGGTATATCGCAACACTGCCTCCTCCCTGTGCTCACTATGAGGAATCCCCATTGTCATTCTTACACAACTCAACTTTACATAACTTGCATAAAAGAGTGGGCGTGGCACAAGGGCCGACGCTTACATATCTCTCAATCTGTGTCAGCTAATACATGTTGATCAATCACCTCTCTCATAGCCCTTTATCTCGATGAAAACAAGAAGACCTACAAGGATTTAGGCTTCAAAAGGTGAGTTTCACACACTCTTCCATCTATTAAAAAATGCAGATGAAATGAAATTTGATAAGACTCATTTAGCAAACTGTTTCAAAATGACCAGGATTCATTGACTGTTTATCCTGCGCAGGTACACAGCCTTGAGTGTGGTTCCTGCTGCATTGGGGAAAAAAGTGAGAGACGCGTCTGCAAAGGTGAGGTGTATCGCCTTGATGACGTCGCTCCACCGTGTATTTTGGTATTAGATTGATGAGGTCTTGTAGAACATTCGATTGTACCGCGTACCCGTAGAAATGTTGCCGCAGACTTAAGAAACATAGAAAAAAATGGCACAGCAGGCCTCACTGCTTCTTCTTCTGCACCTCACCGCGAGGGAGCACGCGGCATGTCAAACGGTCTCTATATTACCTGTGTTAATCATGCTCACCGCTTGCAGCTGCGTCCACTACTCAAACCAGCCGCACCTGGCTCTCCACCTACAGCCCATGCCTTGGCCACGCCCCCCCTCCTATACCATATGGAACTTTGAACCGGTGGTTTCTGTGGTTACTATGGAGGGGGGGGGGGGGGGGGTCAATGCAGTCATCCTATGTTTGCACAGTCTTTGTTGGGCCGCATTTGTTGTGAGTCTTAAACACAATTGTTTGATTGTTTGATTGTTAAACTGGTCAAGCCAGATTCAATTGTGGTTTGGATTGACGTGGTATATATTTGTGAAATAAGCAAGAGCAAAATTAGGACTTGTACAATGCACTTACTGTATTGTAACCCTCTCTGTGCATAAGCCATTACGCACATATCGTATTATTGTTTGCTTAAGAACGAGCATCAAACCCAAGTGAATGGAGAGCAAAAAAACGCAAATATTTGTTTAAAAAAAAAAAAAATCTACGGTGAAAGTGAGTGACAGCTGTGTAGACACCTGAAACATCAGGAACAATCCGAAACATCTGATCTGCTAACATCTGACTAGTGACCTGTGTAGTCTGAAACTTGACCAGGTAGCAGGAGCACCGTCTCCTGACTAGCTGCCATTGTCTATTGTTTATCAGGCCAGTGCTCAGGGCATCCAGGGGAACTTCTCTGGGGATTTATTACAAAGTGGAGGAATGCTGATTGTGGCCAAAGGTAGGTTCTGACATGGTGCACATAACAAAACTCAACTTACCTGCTGAGATATCGACCAGAGGGAAACTAATACCATGTATTTCCTCAGAGGTATATTTTGAATAAAATGGCTCAAATTAATAGTTAAATAATGGGATTCTGTAAGTGTGAATTGAGGCTGTTCATTTTATATTTTGAGGGTTATTTTTTTAGCACTTGTCTTGCAAGTGCCTTTAAATGTTTATGTACATGTATCCTCTCCCACTAGAGGGCAATGTAGTATAGCAAAATTTTAGAGGTGGCTGGAAAAATAAGACTGTAAATAGTTGACTGTATCACAGTGTGCAGTGTACACATACAGTTGCATTTGATCACATTTGCATTGTTGCATTGTTTTCTTTCACATTTCTGTGCATTGTGAAGGTGGAGAGAAGGTCCTGCTCCACTTTGTCCAGGACAGCCCAGGAGACTTTGTGCCTTTAGAAGACATCTGCAAGGCCCTGGGTGTGTCGACCAACGCACAGAAGGGACAGATGCCAGCGGTGAGACCTAAGAACAATAAGATCTATCAACAGTATCCCCGCTTGGACGGAACCCCAGAGCTTAGCGTTCTTCACTTGAAGGGGCCCAGTGGGTAGACCGCAAGAGTCTTGCTCAACCGTTGCAGAAGAAGCCCCCTAATACCCAATTTGACGTGCGTTTACCATCTCCTAAATCTCCTAAATGTGACAAAGATGTTTTTTCCCCCCTTTTTTAAAACATGGGAAATCACTTCCAGCATGAGCGCTTCCCCCGTGACACGTCTGAAGACACAGATGTAATTTACGCAGTCGGAAAACAAGAACAACATTGTCTTACCCCGGTGGGTCAAAAGGTGGCCGAGACTACGGTCACAAGCGACGGCAGCGGCCCGACTCCTTGACAGCAAGCGTGAAGAGATTAGTTATCGGCAATAATCCGAACGTTCCCCCTACACGCTTGAATTGTATTTGACGGGGATAAAGTCGCGTACAAATGCTTACTTGAGTAAGTCAAAGGGCCCTTGGATGTGTGACATCAAAGGGAAGCCGTTTTTCGTACGCATGTCTTTCCGCCGATTTATCACTGCAGTGCGTTCCTTCGTCACCGAGGTGGCTATCGCCTTTCGCCGTTAAATGACTTCACGAGAACCGTTAACTACAGCTGAGAAATGTGTTCCACGCGTCGTCTTTTCCCTGTGGATATAGCAGAATAGCTAAGGCTGAAAGTAGAGCACATGTCCTTTTTATTGATGCAGTATTTTAATATTGGCCTTTTGAGTTACAGGTCTGCTGTTAAATCACAGCAAGTCGTTTTTGCTAAGTCCTATATGAACAGTTTGGTGGACTGGTATCTGGGGACTCTTCAATACTGCAGTTGGAGCTTAATTACAAAAAAAACTGGTGTCTGGCTTTTGGTCAGTTCTTCCAGCGCTTGTAATACTCCTTTTGTAGCACACTGTTTCCCAGCAGCAACGTCAGAGTCTCTCCAATGTATTTTGGAAAGAAAAAAGTGCCAATGTTGTATAGATCAGTCAATGTGCCCACACTGCCTTAACTAACCACGTTCTGCCGCAGTGGAATTAGAAAGTTAGATTACTTATAATGTGTCTGCAAAAGTGCTTTGAATTAACCCCATTGCCATAACCTTAGGAGAGATTTATTATCGCGTGGGTCATAAACTTTCTTCAATGTATAAAACGTCAATTCTGTGTCGGCCATTTGATTTACTGCTCGTGTTTTTCTTTATTTCCATATTGTACTATTCACTTAAATGGCATATTAGTCCCTTTTTTATTGATATGGCTTATCTATCTATCTTAAAAATATATACGTGTATATATTTTGAGTTATATCTGTATATTTTATATATTCTTTCTACTAATATTTTGATCTCGTTTATTTATTTTTGTCTCCCTGCAGTGCAATGACGAAGTTTGTGGCGTGAGGGTGGCCTCAAACTGATCCCTGAACAACTGTTCTTTCCCTCGTCAAAAGATTTTAGGAGTTGAAATTAGAAACAAATGTATTTAAATGTATTAAATCATGTGTCAATCAGTATACCACCACTATTGCTTTTCAGTCACACTTTGTTTTTAGAAATTGTGAGAATTAAATAATTCTGCATAATATATATTGTAAAAAAGAAAAACTGTGTTTTACATGTATAATATGTATTTCCCCCTTCTATGAAGTTCCTTACATATCTAAATACATTTTAATTCACTGTATAATAATTTGTTTTATGTCCATGATTGGAATAAACGTCTATAAAACTACGATAATAGGTTTTATTTGTATACTTGAATACCCTTGAAGACATTATTACTTTACTTTAAGACATTTTAGCCATTTAGTACAACATCTGTGTAACCTGCTCAGAACACCTCCATTCTTTATGAAACATGTATTTTATATTCTATTGTGTATTTAATGAAAACGAAACGTGTTCTGTAATACTGTAATCAGACAAATGTTTTGTGTTGTCTGTGAATACAATGGCACATTCAAGGGGCACATTTGAGACCATATAGACACTTTAATGGAATTAATTACAGATTTGAGTCACAAAAATAGCAGTCTGAATAATTACATAGCAGCAGAAACATTCATATAACATCCTTTAGTACTGTGTTTATGCAGAGCAACAAGGGTATATTATAAATACTCAAGTAGATAAATAAACTTTCTCTGGTTTGGTCGGTTTGTGGCTGCTATAACAGACATATAAAGCAACATATGTGTACCATTAGGATTAGCACTTGATGATTACTCTTAAAATGATTTTACAATTTTACCACGGAAATATAAAGCTACAAGAACAGTTAAGAATTGCAAGCCTTATGTATTCCCACCTCGGTGTATTCCTTTGATTTATAATTACGACAAACAGAACATTATGTCTTCATAACATCACACTGTAGCCTATAATACATCAGCTATTGAACTTGATAAAATCAACGGGTTCCATACGTTTTAGGAGAACATGAGAAAAACCTACAAAAAGCCAAGCAGTTCCTCCTAAAATACCAAAGCCAAACTATATCGTTGGTTAGCTTATAAATGTTTAGCTTATATTTTGTTGGTTGTTTTTTTTAAGTGAAAAGTGAATCGCTGCTTTGGACGGCAACACATGATCAGTATTTGTACTCCCAAGTTGAACAGTCCCTAGTCACAGAGGAAAACAGTGTTAGCCAATATGTAAAGTAAACAGGCTGAGTATTGGCACATTCATTGTTGCAGTCTATATACGCTTACAAACTAACAGTTGTGTGGAACTTAGGAAGGCATCCAGATGTTACAGCACGGAAATAACACAATGACCTTCACTGTATTCTCTTCAATTATATGTGAATGTATGAATATCACATTGTAAGTAGGCCTACATATTATCCCACGTAGTTGTTACAGAGCAATATCTACCATGTTACGGGATAATATGATAGACAACTAATATACCATTCAGTTGTATATTCAGTTATATAATATATAACAATATTAAAGTACTATATCGAAGCAGTGTAGTTGATTCTATTCAACCTTTGCTCCACGTGTGAGAACAGAAAGAGAGCTGGAAATGCTACATTTATTTGGTTTGTGCTCAGTTCAGTATGTCTCCACCAGCCATGCTTCACATCCACATCAGGAGCTGTGTGTGGCTACCTGGAGCACACCTCAGATCTCACTAATGACTGATGATGTACACAGGCTGGCTGCCTGCTGGCTGCCTGCTGGCTGCCTGCAGTGGCACTTTAACAGCTCAGTAAAACATCTTTCAGGAAAGATACGGTTGCCGAATCTGAATCCATGTTGGATCTACAAGGCGTTAAGCCAGCTTCAGGGAGCTTTATGTAAATGAAAGGCCAGTCATTTAGTAATTAATAACTATATGCCATTTGGTGGACCCCCCTCCTTTATCCAAAGTGTCTTACAATACCGTGAGTGGATACATTGTGAGTCCTACTCAAATGAACTGATTCCACATTATATTGGCACTACTCTGAGTAATATAGACTCAGTGTGTACGCTAGGGAGTGGGTCCTAACAAGAAGTAACAAACACAAGTTCCATTTTTCAATGCATGTGGATATTGAGACGAGGGCGAATGTATTTACACCGGTATTTAAATAATTGGCCGGAAAAAATAACCTAACTAACCACGACCTGACGACCTGTGATACACGCTTCCTCCCTGTAGGCTACATCGACACGGCTACGCTTCAATGCGGTTGATATTGCATACGTAACAACAGCTGGTTATGATCGGTACATCTGCGTTCACACTGTTATTCCCGCGCTGTAATGTCAAGCAGGCCTACCGTCTACTACCCTACGATGAAGAACACTTGAGAGCAAGATGTTCCTCTACGACGACGACAACAACAACAACAACAACAAAAACAACAACAACAACACCACCAACACCACCGCCACCACCACCACGGGCCAACCTGGTGATTCAGTGAGGTCAGCTGTCTCTCTGTCATCTCTGTGTTCTGCTCCCGTGTTCCGCTGTCATTACCCGCTAATCAAGGCAGAAAATAACAGTCCAGACCACCCCCCCCCCCCCCCCCCCCCCCCCCCCCCCCCCCCCCCCCCCCCCCCCCC
>OOFB01021089.1:4228-15212 GCA_900323305.1 Trachyrincus murrayi
CACCTGCAACTCCCTCCTGTTCCAGTATAAGCCACTCTAATCATTGGTTTCCTGTACTTACGAAAGATTAGGAAAGACTCAGTGAGATAGGCAGAGAGAGAGAGAGAGAGAGAGAGAGAGAGAGAGAGAGAGAGAGCAAGTGGCTGTACAGGGTTCTTTCACCTGCGTTCACCATGACAGAGACCAGACTCTTGGTAGAGCAAACACAGCTCAACCATAGACTGTAAAAAATATGGACGTAACGTCCGTGATGTCACCCATCCGTTTACACACGACCGTTATGAAGCCCGTTTCAAGTTACGGGCGACGCCATTGCTTGACATCTTTTGCAACCAGCAGCGGAAACGATCCATATCTGGAACACTGAGGGCGGGAATTGAGTGACTCGCAGTAGTCTATGGCCAAAACTCATTAATATTCAGCCTTAATCACTTTTTAATGACATAAACGGCAAACTGTCAAACGGGACCTCTCAAAATACATAATATGGAGATGAACTAGCCACTGGGATCCTCACCGAACACAGAAAAAATGTATTCACTTTGTATTACGAGAATAAAATCTAATTTTTCCCATTGATTTTGAATGGTGACCTGTCTTTGTGCATCCCAACCACCGCGGTCCACCTACAGGTCGTTAGAGGAACTGCATGTTAGTCGCAGAAAGGGGGTCATGGCTGCCACTTGGCTGAGGCACATGTTGACCTCTCTAATGGTCCCTGTATGGTTGACCGTACCTCCATCATCACACGTCTTTCAGATCATGAAGGTTTCTCGCTCCCAGTGATAACTGAAATGATTATCTCTGCATTCTAGGTCACGGCTGCTGCGGGAGGGTTGGGAGTTGAGAGGCTGAATTTGACATCATAAAAACTTCTGATGGATGACTTGTAGCATCAGGTGCCTTTCCATGCATTGTCATCATGAAGACATGCACACACGCACACGCACACACACACGCACACACACACGCACACACACGCACACACACACACGCACACACACACACGCACACCCCAATTCAAAACACCACCCTGATACGAACACACGTGTTGCAGATCGGTTGTTAGGTGTGTCTGTATACTATTGAACTATGTGCAACTTGCAAAAAAAGTTCGACATCATATCTTTGAGTGAAATTCCAACAGAGGGAGAGCAAGAGAGAGAGAGAGAGAGAGAGAGAGAGCGAGAGAGAGAGAGAGAATGAGAAGAGGTTTGTAGGCATGAGGAGCGTGGATAAACTGTACCTTGAAGTCGTCAGGCAGCAGCAGTTTGCTGGTCCTGAGGAAGCTGAGGATGTAGCGGAAGATCTCTCCGTCTCGGTCTATGAAGTAGTGCTGCTTCAAGCTGTCCAGAACGATAGGCTCCGTCCCGTTGAACAGGCGGCTTATTCTGAACGTTGAGACACACACACACACACACACACACACACAGACACACACACAGAAGCATAATAGAATGAGCTGGGTGCCTTCGACTGCATGAAACAATTACCCTCCATTTATTTTTCAGCTGTATTAGCGCTAAGGTTGAAATGCATTAACGTCCCAGGTTGAAACAAGAGGCTTAAGGCACACTGCCTCCATTCCAGACCTGTTTGAAGTGTCCCTTCTGCAGGGAGATTACAACAACACACACACACACACACACACACACACGCATAAACACACACACTGCATGTACTTACAGAAATTAATGGCACAGGTTCAACTTTAGTGCTCTAATATTCCATCTGTCAGAGGGGACGGAATGGAACGGAGGTGTGTGTGTGTGTGTGTGTGTGTGTGTGTGTGGATAAGCACATTTCACGTGCGCTATGCTAGTGCTATAGTCACAGCGGGTATGCACTCAAGTCTAAATTGTTTAATGATCATTTGGACGGGTTGATTCCTGGACAGGTTTTCATTTAAAATGCACATATGTAATACGCGGTGCTTCATGCGCAGTCTACTGTGCAGTCTGCATTTATTACAGAGCGGCTGAATAATACATTTGAAAAATCATGCATAAGTCTTTACATACATAATTGAATCCATCAGTGAACAGTTATTAATGTATATATTAACTTAGTATATGGCAGAGCTATTCCAGTACTTTCTTATGAGGGCCGGATTATTAAGGAAAGGATGAAGAGTAATTATCGCATTCAAGCACTTACATGTGAACATGAAGAACTAAATACCCTTAATACTGTGCATAAAGAGTGTTGATTCACAATTTGTTTATCTAACATATGTTCATACAGTTCTACACAGACCTGTTCTTCATGTACTCTATCACGATATTAATTAACATTGAACATGTAACAATCATTGGTATTTTTCAGATAGTTTCTTCAGGTTTCTTTTTTTCCCTCCATTCAACATGGAGGGAGGCTATGGTACTCCTCTCTTGTTCTGAACAGGACCGGGACATTATAGCTACCCTCTGTTGGTCATTCAGAGAGAGGCTCTGCACTTTGATTCAACCAGCATCTGAACCATCGGATGTGTTGAAGTTGGAGTGATACGTGATGCAGTGCCTTCTCAGATTGTATTCTTGTGTTACTGTGATAGCCTCGTTGCAGATCAAACATGTGGGCTTTGGTCCCACATTACTAAATAGATATTTCACAGTCCACTCCTCGTTGAGTTGTCTGTTTTCATTGTCTACCTTTGGCCTTTTCAATGTGGACGACATTTTAGCCCTCGAAACTTATTTTTAGCTCTCAAAACTTTTTGCCACAGCAGAGTTGGCGTGTGCATCACACTTGTCAACCTTGAGCCCTCAGAAACAGGGAGGTTTTCCAAAACCACCACGGGGGGTCTGGGGGTCCTCCAGCAGTCTAGTGAATTTTGAAGGGTGTGAATCACAAAATAAGAAGCAGACAGAAAATCAGTTTGAAAAAGAATGAAGAATGAGTCAGAACTAAAAACGATATATATATATATATATATATATACTGTATATCCACAAAAATCCATGTATACTGTATACTCTATACATCTGTACTGTATACATCGAAAAACAACCATCCTCATACATTCAAAATACATCCATGTAGTACACTAATATTGTATAATTATTTGTTTAGTTTTTTAAAGGGTTTTAAGTACTTAACTGTTCATTTAATACAATCTCTTTTCTTAATTTCTATAAAGGGTGCCAAGAGGGCACCGTGCATCACTGCAAACAAAGCCTCCTCTGCCTCCTACTCTTCTAACTTTCTTAACTCTAACTCTACTCTCTCTGCGTCTCACCACGTTGCGTTATAATTGGATTAGCAACTTCATCAAACTATTAGCCTACAGACAACAATCCCCCGTCCGTCTCATCGTGTTGCGTTATGATCGGACAGTAACTTCATATCAAACGATTACAAACGATTCCCGTTAACCAGCCACATAGATACAAGCGGCAGATAAAATAAATAAATACAGATATTCTCCTAATTCGGGAGAATGTTGTCTCCGGCTGACTACCGGGAGAGGACAGTGAAAATCTGGACTCTCCTGGGAAAATCGTGAGGGTCGGCAACTATTGTGCACGCCACACAGAGAGCGTGCAGGGTCATGGGCGGGTCGTAGGGGCGGGACAAAGTGGATAATACGGTTTCCTATTGGAGGAAATTGAACTGGCTCTCATTCTTTCAGCTTTTTTTTCAGGGGAAAATTGATTCTGATTGTTTGTTGTAATCAATTATTTATAATGTGACATCTCTTGCATATGTACGTGTGTGATGTTGAGTGTGATATGAAAAAAGGTTATACACATATATTTGCATTTATTCATAATTTATTTTTATATACATATATATGCACCTTTTGCTACCAAAGGGAGCTATGCATATGACAGGTGATCCATGGTCTCATTTTCTACGCACAAATGTCGACCATTTGACACCAAATAGCAACTTCAAGTAAACATAACCAGTATTTTAAAATATGTACTCCCTCTCAACTACTGGAGGCATTAGATTAGTTTCCATTCAAAATTAGATTCGATTGATAAAGAAAAGAAGGTCTGGGCAGGAGGTGGGTCCCTGCTCGAATATCTCCGACACGTACTTCTATACACTACAATAATACTCTGAATATACTACACTGGTAGATGCTTCACTGATTTAATCCTCTTTTGATTGATTTTTGGCTTTGCGTTACATTTTGTCACACTAAGGCACCTGTGGCTGTCCAGTGACCAAGCTTTCCCTGTCTACCGTAGCATGCTGTGAGACGAAGGGTTTAGGAGGAGCGGGTACAGGGACTCATCAACGGAGAGGGCTGGGAATTGCTGTAATCTTTAAGCTTTCATCCCACTGTGTCTGTGACCCAGCACTGGGGGACACGTTCGGACACATATTAATAGTCTCTTGTCCGTGCCGTGGTCTTTCAGCTACAGATTAATCTCTCTTTCTTTCTTTCTTTCTTTTGTTGTGGATTTAGAATGAGTTCAATGATTTGCCAGTGACGATAAGGACAATTTTTATGTATTATTTTAAAAACGTGTAATTACTGCACATGGCATGAAATCGCTAAATCACTCACTGTGTTGTCAACACGACCATATTCATCCTAATAGGGCTTGTACATCAGAACGCATCATGGGATTTTTTGTTGGGGATACTCCGCCATATTGAGAGGACTCAAGAGAGTCACAGTGCTGTAAAATCCTAAATCAACCCCCGAGACGGATCCTGTAGCCAATCTCTAATAGAAGCCAGCGACACTTTGTGCTGATCAGGTAGGAGCTATCGGGCGGATGCGGTGACCCCGGCGTGGGGCTTTTGAGCCATCGAAGTGAATTAGGGCCGCGCTTTTGTTACTTCTTTTGACTCGTCTGCACGAAGACACGGGTCTCTCATCTACCGCCCTCCCTTCCTGCCATCTCTTCTATGTTTCTGTTCTTTCTTTCTTTCTCTCTCTCTCTCTTGCTCTTTCTGTCTCCCTCTGTCTCCATCCTTCTCCCTCACTCCCTTTCTCTCTGGAAATCGATGCAAAATGCTTTATAAAAAACCAATACTCATCTCCCTGTTTTGCCCGGGGTGTTCCTTTCTCATATGGTCTTGCAATTCTTCCAGCTAGAATTTCACCATACCCCCCGAGGCTGAACTCTGTTTTTCATCTCCACTTTTTTAAAAAGCAATTAAAATGCTGCCTGTTTTTCTTTTTCTTTCTCTCCTACCCCCTTACGCTCTTCTCTTTCAATCTCTCTCTCTCACGCTCTCTCTCTCTCTCTCTCTTTCTCACCCCCTACCGCCATTTCTCTCTTGGTCTGAGTTTTATGTATTTATTTATTTTTTCTTTATTTTTATATAAATCACTGATTGGGGGAGCCCAGTTGCCTCTTTTGTTTTTGAGATTTTAGGTAGTCGGAGCGACAGAGAGGGCGAGAGAGAGAGAGAGAGAGAGAGAGAGGGTGAGAGAGAGAGAGAGAGAGACAGACAGACAGACAGATGAATTAATCAAGACAGAGAGACACACAAGCCACAGAGATTGGATTTGGAGAAGAAGAATAAAATGACTGGAGTGAATGGAGACAGAATGATGATCCAGAGGGAGGAGAGGATGGTGGTTATCGACGACACCAAAGGCCCAGACCTGATACAGGCAGGGTCAACCAGAGGGCAGGCAGTGGGGAGTATATGAGGTAGATAAGGTACATCGCTCACACGCAGGGAGAGATGCACGCTGCAGTCATGTCCTCAACCCCACTTTACCCCAGCCTGCCAGCCAAAGCCTTCCATTTCACTTTTTTGTTATACCAATAAAGAGTAATAATAACATTTGCATTTATTAATTCCTACAAACGCTGTAGTTCAAAGAGACTTACGGGCGAGGCTGACAACAGTAAAAGCGTACAATCACTATTGGAGCAAGTAAGTGGTGCAGGACCCTGCTTCTAAACTCACCAGATAGCGGTGCAGAACAGCTGCAGGCATCAAAGTGAGGGTTTATATAATGTTATTTATAAAATACATATACTTTATTGTTTTCATTCCATTTTAGTTTTTCAATTGAGAATGAATCATCAGTGTCAAACACTTCTAGCCTGCAGTGACTCACTCCGGACAAAAATAATGAAATAACCAAATGATGTGCAAAACTGCGGGTCCTTTTCAAAATAGCCCGCTCATCTCTTAAACATTTGCCCCAATTCCCAGAGTGAGTGCTGAGATCGTGCTCTTTGAGAGCGGGCATCAATGTTTCATGCCCCCTGTCCCTTAATATGGTCCGTGCAGAAGAAGATGAATAGCAGTACATTAGTTACTAGACTAACTTTCTCTTCGCACACTGCATTATTAAGGGGACAATCTATTACAAGTCATCATCTACTTTAAAGTCCTTTAACCTTGTTCTTTTAATTGTCAAGTTTTACTGGTGGTGGTGGTGGTGGAGGTGGTGGTGGTGGAGGTGGTAGAGGGGGGTACAGTGGGTCTGAACACAGGGGTGGACCCAGGTTATTTATGGAGAGAGAGCAACAGTTATGTATGCTGGGAGCGTCTGACGAAGACCATATGAATGCTGTCAACGACTTCTTTCCATGTGAAATGTCAATTATTTTCTATTTACTGCACAATTACAAGACGCATTAGTCTCATGTTTTTTTCCGCATGCCTTGATGGACATAGGTCAACACCAATAAAAACAGAGGGTCAGCCGGGCAGGCCAATCAGATTTCTGCGGGGGCTGGTGTGACATTGTCCCACCCCATTGGCTATGTCCCTGCCTAAACACTGCATATGCTCTGTCTATTCCGGCGTGATTGTTTTGCTTTCTGCTGCCATTATCCTAATTCACAGAAAACAGCTCCTCCTTCCACTGACTCCAGTGGAAAGTGCTGCCCTGGGGCTCACTGTAGAATAGGGAGGCAGGGGGGAGAGGGGCGAGAGAGAGAGAGAAAGAAAGAAAGAAAGAGAGAGAGAGAGAGAGAGAGAGAGAGTAGCAGAGAGTCAAGGCAATTGGAGAATGCTGTGGGAAGAGGAGAACGACACAGAGAAAGACGTAAACATAGTGACAGGGTCAGAGAACGAGAGTACACAGAGCTGAGGAGAATGACCTGATGAAGAACAAGTGAAATGGGGATAGTGAATAGTGTGGTGGTCAGCATTCATACTGGTGTCCACTTCTATACCCTCACTTCTATGTCACTATTGGGGTTTCTACACTAGCTACAGTTCACATGGTTTGAACACATCACTTGTAAAAGTATGACATCGTCAATGAGAGGTCAGCATTCACTGACATTTTTACAGTTTTTACAATATAATATGTGTATGGCTTGTATTCAGGACACTTTCCAACTTGCAAGATGTCACGCGCTATTCTTAACATACAAATCTGCATCAAATCACAGGCCTAAGTGAAGCCAAACAAAACATTGACACAAACAAACAACAAGTCACTGTCCGAGAGCAGTTGGCTCTCATGAAGCACGGTGATCAGAGGGAGGCAGAAAACATTTGTGAGGTATTTCCCGCTAGTCTCGGTTGCGATTACCAGGGGTCTTATGTAGACTTGACTCATGTGGTCAAAGAGAGAGCCGACTCCCTCCCAACAAACCGTGTGTGTGTACGATTGTTTACCTTAGCTCACATGGCTGTCAGCATCTCAGCTGAGGCGAGGACCTGAGCGTAACGATTGCCATGCTGCAGAATGAGTGAGGCGGGGGGCCTCCCTAGCACTCCTACATCTTTTAAAATACATTCTCATAAATATATAAATACACAATACTAGGAGTAGGAGCACATGTACACTTAGCATTACGATACATTACAATGCTAGCCAATACTGAATAAATGTAATTATAGCATGTGAGTTGATGATGGATGGTCTCTTACTGCTCTACATCATCATCACTAAATTATAGCAACAATCGCTGTTTATTTTCCCAGCTGGGAGCTTTTGAATCTCAAATATCGGAGCGTGCACTCAGCAGCCTTGTTGAACCTGTGTGATGTGATAATTTGTCTCTTCCTGTGGCCTGATTATATTAAGAATGTATATTTTCGGCGTTGGGAAATCGTAAATTATACATGGTACATGAATCATGCACATATACATTGGAGGACTATTGTAGCTATTCATTTGACTCCAACTGAAGAACAGAACTTGACATTGTGCTTCCGGTTAATGGTTGAAATCACTACGATTCAGAGTATGAATAAAGAGGTTTTAAATCATCCTATTAAGCAGCTCTGACACCAAAACGTCACAGCTTTACTTTCTGCTAAAGCTGCATGATCTAGAAACGTCCATGGATACGGAAGTACTTCACGCAGTGGGAAGTACAACAGGCAGAAAATAATGTTCCCTTCATGTACTACTTTATCTGCTAATGTTATACATGTGTGTCAATGGTGTCCCTCCCATAGATACATTTATCACTTACACTTAACACTTAACATCGCTTTTTGTGTCATGAAACTCTGTCAAAAAACTGTCACAAAATGTTTTTTTACAGCAGCATATGAGGGAATACAGAAATCCAAGTGGGTATAAAACTGGCATTAACCTGATGGCTTTGGTGGGCGTATTCACTGTGCAAATAAATGTGAACGTTTTGAGATTTACTCTTAAACTATAACAATACTTTTACCAACAAAAGCAACAACAACAACAACAACAACAACAACAACAACAACAAAAAATCAACAATAGTGTAACTTAGTTGATAATTATTCCCATGGTTCAATTACAGTAAAACAATGTTATTATTAGGCCTATATCAAGACAATTCGTTGAAAGTCTATAATAATAATACTAATAATAACGCATAATACACCGTGTAACGCATGCGTAAAAGCCGTGGCAGCGCTTACCGTGAGTCCGGGTACTTGGTGAGCGTGGCCAGGCTACTGGTGTACATGTGTCCGCCGACGTCAATGTGAACCGGAGCGTTAGACTTCGTCAGCTGTGCGGGGAGAGGAATCCCTTGCGTGGCCAGAGGAGAGACCGGGGACCGTGTCAAAGACAGGCGAGACATGCTTCTTCCTTCCTGAAAACAAGTGTATATGAAAGCCATCGAATAATAATAATAATTATAATAATTATAATTATAATAATAATAATAATAAAGACGCTACTCTGACTCTGAACTGTGATAATAATAATAATCCACCCGCGCGTCTCCGAGTCGCGTCAGATCACTTCCATGTCTGTCTGGTCGAATGTTTAGCGTGGAGATTATTGTCACCGCTCTAATGAAGTATGTTTGCATCTTTTCATTGCGCACCGGAGGCCAGGATAGGAGGAGGATGCTTATTAGGGGAGCGGGAGAGAGAGGGAGAGCAGCGCTAGGTGTCACCCTCCAGGGGCGTAAAACAAACTGCTACTGCAATATTCTAATTAAAGGTCGGCGTAATGTGTTAGACGCGATATGCCCAACGCAGTCACCGACCTACCAATCTGAACGCAGGAGAATCGGGGGCATCTGAAAACCTTGGACTTGAAACGCACAGACAAAGATTGGCGCAGGCGCGCTCACGCGTACACGCACAATGGCATATGGTTATCACTACGTATCATCTGGCTTTCTTTTTTACACAACATGGTCGTAGAGAGGCAGAGAGTGGGCAATTTGGATCCTCGGAGGATGCCATACATTTGATTATAAACTTGTTTGATTACCTTTGATAAACAGGTTAAATACGTCTGACTCGTTGGCATGTATAAGGGATGAAAAATATTCCTAAAAATACTTGTGCATCCTAAATCCAGAATATGAATGGAAACAATAATGTATCTATCAGGCCTAAATATCAGAAAGCACGCCTTATATCTGAGTGGTGTGTAGGCCTATGCAGCTTATTATTTCAGTCAATGAATATTGGACCACTAATGGGCCAATAACTAAACAAGAGTTGATCTATAACTACTATCTATAACTACATGAGACAACTATTGGCTTGGAAAGATGTGACCCGTAATGTATCCTTCCTTGCGGAAACTGGTATTGTGCTATTGTTATTAAACAGAGAAAGACCGTCGGCTCTAAGCGAAGGGCCCCTGGGCGAGAGGTGGAGGTAGTAACACGTCCAGGGTGGTGCCCGACGCACGGCGCCTCCAGCAGAATCATGTTCATTCAATACAACCAGGATGGCATTTCACGGTTTCATTTGAAATCCCAGAGGGAGGAAAAACTTTGAAAGAGAGAAAGAAAGACAGAAAAGAGAAGTTCGGGGCACACACACACACACACACACACACACACACACACACACACACACACACACACACACACACACAAGGCTATCCGGTGTCTTCGTGCCATGAGCGACAACGCGCCACAGAATAGGTTATCACATGCACATGTTTGTCCATCCACAGCCTCCAATTACGCACGGTCAACCAACCGACCGACCGCGTAACTAATCAATCAAACAATCAATCAATCCATCATTCAGCCAACAACCAACGAGCAGCACACACGAGAGATAAGCACAAGAAACCTGATGAAAATAAAACAAATAACATCCGTCAAGACCCGTCCCAAACGTTGAGAAACATGAATGATTGTCCATTTATCTGAGAATGATCACATTGGTCTTAAAACACCGGCAGACAGGACAGGTATAATACAGATGTTAAATCACCATAATAATAACCACGAGGAACCTTCTGTTTATAATCTCACCAAAACGCTTCACGGGGCGTCGTGTTATTATCCTGCCCCACAATTAACACACAAATGAAACGAAATATTGATTTGCAAACGAATCATAACCGATAACAACCAGAGGTGAAGCCTCCGGGCAAGCCTCGCTGTTCAGTCACATCGGATAGGCTACCAGTCTGGTGAAGTTTGGTTCGGTTACTCCACTACATCCCGGGATGACCTAACCGGGTCTGCGGTGGACCCCACACACACACACACACACACACACACACACACACACACACACACACACACACACACACACACACACACACATTACTCCGTTAGTAATCGATGTGTTTCCGTACCGTTTCGAACATGTCGTCGTCCCGGGGAGTCCGTGTCTGTGTCTC
>OOFB01021093.1:0-10217 GCA_900323305.1 Trachyrincus murrayi
CCCAGGGGCCCCGTCCTGGGACCGTCTAAAACCAAACCCTAACCCTAAAACCTTGTAATGGAAACAAAATAGTCCAAGCAACGATCCAATCGCAGGATATGGATAATCATTTGATCGTCTCACGGCACAAATTGTACAATTTTAAACCCTTGGATTCTTCTTTTTGATGGAGGCAACACTGACTATACATATTCACACGATGAACCTGACACACACACACACATACACACACACACACACGCAGGTACACACACACACACACACAAAAAGAAGAAGTACATTGTTCATTTATGAAACCATAAATCCACCCATACCATATCAGTTCACTTATCAAATCTTAGTCAATACACTGGGATCTTTATGAGTGGAGCTGTATTTGGAAGCTTTTAATAGATGCCGGCTACACTTGACCGAGCCCTGCGTGGCCTTTAATACCTTTATGACTCCGTTCGCTGGCGTCGCCGCTGTTCAAGCCCCCCGCCAAACTGTCGGCTGTCGATGTGGTCTTACTTTGTCGTATCTGTATGTTTAGGTGAGGGACGCTGTGGCAGTCATCCAGCTGCTAATGTGGCTGGAGACAGCTGTTCCCCAAGGCAGAGAGACAGAGCTCAGTGCCGCACACTACGTCAATGAGTGTCGCAGGTATGGGAGGGACAATCTCCCACACACACACGCACACACACACACACACACACACACACACACGCACATGCACACGCACACACACACACACACACACACACACACACACACTAAATTAACACATGATGTTATATAATTATAATGATTTTTACTTTATTTTGTTACTGTATGAAAGTATTTTATAATACTAGAATGGTGTTTGATTGTAGAACTTACCCAGCAATAACAAAAAGTCACCGAGAGTTGGGTACTGGGTACTGCAGTCTAAATTCACAATATGGGAGAGAGTTGTCTCCTCCCGCCCCCTCCTCCCCAGACTCGAAGCTGTCTCCGTCTTTCAATACAACTCCAAGATTTACCCGTGTTTTAGCACAGCTGTGGTCACGGAGCTTTTTCAAAAGAGGATGAGGCTTTTTAGGCCGGGTAGAATCGATTACAATCTCAGTTGATCCAGTTGGTTTGCTTGCTTCCATGGCTGCAGCACGCTGTGTTTGTGTGCCAATTAGTTTCATATCAAAACAAAAACAGACCGGCCTGGAATGGAAATTTCAAATAGAGAACATACTGGCTGTAGGATTGTTGTCAGAGAAGCCAGTGTTTCGATTTCTGATGACATATCATGATAATTTTATGATTTAGTACAGTAAAGTTGTTACATATAGCACCTTTAAAATAAGGTTAAAAGGTAATGTAATTGCTAACAAACATCCTATTTACTGCATTTTCCAACGTTTTCCCAATAAGGATAATATGTTTGCCTTCCTATATATAACACTTGTGAAACTCTTTTAGCAAGCAGAAAGACAGTCGAGGCCCAAGCTTTGAAACCATCTCTGCCAGTGGACCCAACGCAGCTCTCGCTCATTACAGGTACTGTGTCGGCAAACAGCTTTGAGTTTATTAAGTAATTTTTTAGGGGCGCTACCAGTGCCGTTAACTAACGCTCTATATCCTAATAATCATTTGTTGAAACACAGCCCAACAAACGAGACCAATAGAAAGTTGACCGTCGATGAGATGTACCTTATTGACTCTGGTGGCCAGTATCTGTAAGTAGAAGGATTTGTCTTTAAACATGTCATGTATCAATTATAAGTCTTAACCACTAAGTCTAACTCTTACTATTTTTGTACCGTAAGCGATGGCACGACGGACATTACAAGGACTGTTCATTGGGGAACTCCGACAGCAATGCAACGGGTATGTCTTTTGAACAAACTTTTTTTAAGTAACGCCATCTGGACTTTTTGGGTGTTCTTTTTTATGCTAATCCCTTTACAAGTCAGAATGAGACAAAATGATCTGGATTATACCCTTATTGGTAAAAAAATTATAATAATGACTCAATGTGTGATTATATAGGAGGCGTTCACTCGAGTTCTCATGGGAAACATTGAAATATCTCGAACCGTCTTCCCCTCGGGAACAAAAGGTAATACGCAACAACATCCAGGGAAACGCGACACATTTAGCCAGTCAACACTCCATCATGGTACTGGGGCACTTAAAGTTCCTGTACACGCTGTTTCCTGAAGGCATGAGTGTTTCCTGAAGACTGGCTTTCCATTACCGACAGGTTTAAACATGGAGATGCTGGCTCGCCGGGCATTGTGGGAGGTGGGCCTGAACTACGGTCACGGCACCGGTCACGGGATAGGAAACTACTTTGGAGTTCACGAGTGTATGTATATATAGTAGTGTACCTCTTCACTTCTAGGCCAAGGTCGTATGAATAAAACAAATGCACGAGTTGGTATTATACGTGTACAAAATGAGATCATATATATAAAAAATACAGATGATTATCAAGAAATTGTAATCCTCCGAATCCAATTGATCCCTGTCTATAACAATTTACCAGGAAAGGTTTAGCGAGCAGAAACCATGAATTAAAGTGAGTGAATAAATGATACATTGTTAAATGAATCCCGTCCTCACAGCCTCAAGCTATGAATGAATAATGAAATAGTCAAATGTGTGCTTTATGTAGTATTCGATCCACTGTATTTTAACTGATATCTAATATGAATTTGGTTGTTGTTGTTGTTTTTCAGGGCCAGTTGGCTTTGGTTCCAACAACATACCCTTCGAAGAAGGCATGTTCACCTCTATAGGTAAGACTTCTGAAACTGCCCTACATTGAAACTTTACAGAGCCACATACGTCCAGCTTTGGGTGAAAGCTTGTGCTAAATAAATTAATTGTAAATAATAATAAATACTGAGGGTTGCTCTCTTAGAACCTGGATATTACAAGGACGATGACTTTGGCATCAGGATTGAAGACATTGCTGTGACTGTACCCGCCCACACGAAGGTAATGAGACATATACAGGAACGTCACATTATGGGATTGATGTTTATTTGTGTATATTTTATCTAAAAGTAACCATAGGAATTCATTTGTCAGCAGTAGTTGACCCAAAACAAGATTTAACTTCATCACTAACCTCATATGGAAATGATGTCCCGCCTTAATACCCCCGTAGTACGGCCAGAACTACCTGACCTTTGACACCGTGTCCCTTGTACCGTACGACCGGAAGTTGATTGACTCCACCCTGCTCAGTGAGGGACAGGTACTTCATGTTGCTGTTGTTGTTTTTTACCACATTGTGCATTACGTATTATTGTTGGCTTTTCCTCGTTGTTATTGTCATTTTGCAGGGCGTTAATAGCAGTTTTATCTCCACACTTTTGGGAAAAGTTTGAAACGTAAAGAAGAATAAGTTCACTCTAAAAAATATAGTAAAATCTATCTTTTATCTATCATTTAGACAACTAAAAGATTTAAGTTTCTTTTCACAAAACACACTTGGGACCAAGAGAGGCTGAAGTCTCTTTCATTTTCCTGGAAGAAATGTCTTTATTTATGAAATCCCCCGTCGCTTCCTTTCATTTGCGGCTGTTCTTCTCAACTCAGAGCTAAAATAAACCATGTGTTATCTGCGATCACTCTGTGGTGTGCGGGTACGGGTACGGGTGCGAGTGCGAGTGTGAGTGTGAGTGTGAGTGGGTGTGGAAGCGAAAAACAAACACACACAAAAAAACAAGTCATTTATTGTCTTCGATAGACGTCGACAGCTTAATCCGTTGAAACAATTTCTGGGTGTGTTTTTGCGTTACTGCTTGTGTGCATCTGCTTCAAGCATGTGTGTTAAGCGCGCGAAGGCTCATGCATTACACTAGTTTTCCCACATATGTTCCTGTTTCCCGTTGCCCTAGATACAATGGCTGAACAGATACTACGACACCATCCGTGAACGCATGGGCCCGGAGCTGGACAGGCAGGGTCTGCAGAGAGAGAAGCAGTGGATGCTGCAGAACACAGAGTCCTTCCAGACGGCCGGCTCCTCCAGAGCCCTCTCGTCCGTCACGCTCAGCATCGCCGCGCTCACCGTGGCGCTGCTCCAGCACGTCATTTGAGGGACACAACCATCCAGCTTATGTCTCTCGCCCCGTTTTCTCCCTCTCGCCACCGCAATGCACTCTACTCTACTGTTAACCCCCCCCCCCCCCCCCCCCCCCCCCCCCCCCCCCCCCCCCCCCCCCCCCCCCTCCCCTCCTCCCCCCCCCCCCCCCCCCCCCCCCCACCCCATCCTCCGCTTCCTTATGCGCTCCTTATGTAGGCTGTATCAGGGACTACACAAAGAGTTCTACCAAATCTGTAAAGTCCACAAAGACCACAGAGAGTAGCGCAGGTGATGCAATTGCACGCAAGGTCTGTTTTTTTTTTTCACCAGAGATGGCACTATTGCCGAGGGTTGGTTTGGAGAGATGTGGAGCGATACAGATACTTGAGTTGGTTCCTCTTTCAGTGTATCAGTTTGAGAGAGGTATTGACGTTCCATTACTTCTAAAATCAATCTGTTTGTGTGTGTGTGTGTGTGTGTGTGTGTGTGTGTGTGTGTGTGTGTGTGTGTGTGTGTGTGTGTGTGTGCTCGATTGTTGAATCCAATAATGTCGTGCTAAATGTTAAATGTAACGTAATTTTTTTTGTGGTTGTGATCTTTGTTGTGAGCTGTCTTACATGTTGACTTTTTGGCTTCATAATGAAAACCCAACAATAATATGTTTATTTCATGTTAAAACAAAATTGTCAGAGTTGTTAAAGTTGTTTCAAATCACTTAAAACTCTTAAAAACAAGCACATTTTAAAACAAATAAAAGCATACGTCAAGCCGGTATAAAAGGCCATAGAAAACACTTTCAAGTGTGCTGTTAATTATTGTTAAATGTTGTGTAAAATACCAACAATAAATACTATCAACCAAAATACTAGGAGTTGAGGAGCTAGGCCCTGCTAGGTTCTTGTGAGGCCTAACCAATAGCAGTAGAGTTAATAAGTCAGTTATTAATTAGTTAATAAGAGTTGAGGAGCTAGGCCCTGCTAGGTTCTTGTGAGGCCTAACCAATAGCAGTAGAGTTAATAAGTCAGTTATTAATTAGTTAATAAGAGTTGAGGAGCTAGGCCCTGCTAGGTTCTTGTGAGGCCTAACCAATAGCAGTAGAGTTAATAAGTCAGTTATAAATTAGTTAATAAGAGTTGAGGAGCTAGGAGGGAACTGAAATCTTTGCGTTACAACGTGAATTTGCTCGTCATGTGAAGAGCCTGTGCCAGCGGAAGGATGGTTGCCTAGCAACCCCACTGTCAAAGCTGCATGGAGGTGTAAAAATCCCCGACCTCAGAGTGCACATTTCTCTTGTGTTCAGGTATAATTTGACCCATTTTCGAGTTTAGACATGTGAAACATAGGCTTTAGTACATCCTCAACACTGGCCTACTGAATACAATAAAAGACATTTTGATAATTTTTCTTTTTTTTTTATGAAAAAAAGAAAATAATAATAATAAGTTACTGGATGATAATTAGTGTTTTTTCCAGTACTTGTTAATGAATTCAAGCATGACCCGCGAACACTAACACTTTTCAAAGACAATAGGAGGGTTAAGACGCCTGCTGAGTTAGTTGAAAAAGCATTGTGCAAAGACAGTTGGGAAGTATTTCGAATGAAACACATGCAGCTGTGTTGAAAATAAATAGTAGTAGTATAGTTGTTTTCAGCCGGCCCCTGAAAGAGGAACAATGGACTGGTGTTGAAAAGCTATGAGGTCATTGTCCTGTGTAAGCAAAACTGTCTGTGCCACATCGCCTTGTTTAGGTAGAACACACATTTTGTGTTCATTTAACGACGTTTGATTTGAATTAAAGAACTACGGTCTACAGGTGTCACAGGTGTGACCATTAGCTCCAGTATCGAATAAAACTGCTGGATTTTCTATTACATTTCAGTTCATTTGCCTGCCACTCTCGCTCTTGTTGTTGCAGGAAGACAAAGCTGTTACCACTCTTTGATCAGAACAAGACAGGAAGCTAAAATAGGGCACCCTCCTTCCCTGCCTTGTGGCTTTTGCACCGCATACAAATTGATCAAATAAACATTCAAAATGAAAACCCTTCACTTCCCCCTCGCTTCTCGTCACTCGTAGTCTTCGCGTTCATGACCACGTCTGGGGACCACAGACACAAGCTGGTAACGGTTGTAGCAGTAGGTTTCATTACATGCACACCATGGAGTGCTGTACTGTGGGAATAACATCTAGTTTAGTTAGTAGAGTACACTCATAGGAGGAGTCCTCCAGGGCTTTATTTATGTGTATCTTGAGATAGATACAGAGTCAGCTGACGCAGGTCCATCCTGTCAGTATGTTTTATCTTAGAGATCTGCTAACTACAAGCAGACAACACTCTGGCAATCTGTTGACTGATGAGCACACAATGAATGGTTAGTTGTAGGTTAACGCCTTATGTAAATGTAGATCAAACATTATATATATCAAGAACACTGCAAAATGATCCTAAGCACTGTAGATCTAGACACTATAGAATGAGTTATCCTAACCACTAGAGCCTCTTGAACAAACTCAATGACCCCAGACCACTGAGTGCAGAAACCAAGCTGCTGTGGAACATTGTTACTCATGTTACTCATGGTTCCCTGCTGACACTAACTATGAACTTAGCAGAAGTAGGCTGTTAAAATAGCTTAGATGTGTTTTTAGCACAGAGTGGATGGTGGGTGCACATTACACTATAATGTAGTGGAGGATTTTACCAAACAAAAAACAGAATTATGTCTGTCTCACTGTCTTTGACACAATTACAAGACTTTGACATAAGTATGTTTATTTATCATTTGTTCTAAAGTATTGATCTCATCATGCCTAATGGTATTGTAAATGTGTATTCAGTCAGTGTTTCGGGCTAACCGCTTAAGTGTGGTGTATAAGTAGTGAACTCAAAGTCTTTGCGTGCAACGCTAACGCTTTGCAGTTCAGCAGACTGCAAAGCATCACCAGAGCCCTACTTTGGTTCCGGTCTCCCCGCGTGACTTCCTTTCAGTCTTTCTGACTTTTTTTTTCTCTCTCGCATTGCACGGAAAGGTAGTTGAGCCTTCCTCTTTCAGATCGCTGGGAGCTGTGAAACAAGAGTGACATACACATCCTCATCATTGTTTTGAATCTTCTCTGTTGCCATCGCCAGCCACAGAGGAAGATGCTGAGGAGAAAAGTATCCAATGCCTCAGAGAAGGAAACGGGACAGGTGTCTAAGAGGAAGGTGAGCCAGATGTCTGTTGTTGTTGTTGTTGTTGTTGTTGTTGTTGATGTTCAGGATACTGTTGTTGTTGTTGTTGTTGTTGTTGTTGTTGTTGTTTTGGAGGGAAATGCGACATAGTTTGTGTCTTACAGTTTATGATCTTGAAACCATTCAGTAATGATGTGATGCGTATCGTATGGCACACAGACACTGTGCAATGTGCTCTGTGTTCCCAAGAGTCTCCAGGGCCTATTCTACTCTTTGATTGGGACACAAATACATGTCTGTCAACATAATAGTAGTTCATTTTAATGCATAAGAAAATTCAAACTTTATAAGATTACATGTGAAAACAGTGAAGAGATGCTGGTTTAACGCAAAGGTCAAACGGTTACGTTGAAGTTCCTCTAATGAGTCAGGCTGCAGATACGGTTCTTCCTCCCCAACATAACTAGAACATAAATGTCAGGGGGAACTTCACTCTTTATGAGTATTCATACACATAGTTGGTTATGAGGAACAGAAGAATACTGATGCTTGTTTAGCACTGCGTTCGTGTTTAGAGTTCTGTGCTCTTAGGAAGCAGAACTGTAACCTAAACCGAAAAAGTATGTTTTTCTCTTAAAGAACACTATGAAATACAATGAAATTACGTATCGCTGGTTTTATTCCCACACGCAACTCTATAGCCAAGGTTATCTACCGAGGTAGATGTTTGCCCTCATTGGTGGGCGACAGTTGCTCAAGCTGCGTCTGTTTCCTGTAGTGTCAACCAAGACACAAGGTGGACGGCCTAAGATAAGCTGATATACTGTACAGTAGCCCAGGGCCACACAGAACACACATGCACATCTGTAACTTCAGTAACCGCTACAAGTAAGAGCATCGGGGGGGGGGCCTTTATGTTACAGGATGTGACGCCAGTAGGCGATTTAGGCAATACAAGAAGAAAATGACTAACTTACTTACTCAATAATTCAACTTGAGTAACTCAAGGTTTCTGAAGGCTATCAAGTAATAGTCACTCTTGCTCAATAAGGGCGACTTTTACTAGTATTACTCGTTTTTTTGTACTTTCCCGGCTGTGATTAATGAAGTAAATCTTATTTTACACTAGAGTTGCCTTATTGGAGGATAATACAAAAAATACACATACCAGTTTCACAGAAAGAAACTAGTGTTGTACTTATGCTGCATCCGTTGAGCTCTACCTCCAACAACAACCCAACTGCCAATAAGGAAATAATAATCTTTTAATTACCGTTGCAGATAAGCAGCTCAGGAAATTAGATATCCCACAAGAGCTTCTACTCCACACACTAGCAGCTCACAGCAACACAGCAACACAGCCCACCACAATGTGTGGTTTATGATGATGTTTCAGTCAAAAAAAAGTAACAAAACACATTTGTTTAGATGTTTGTTGAGTGTTTTTCTGTGTGACTGTAGCTAAATGCAATGCATCACCGTATCTTTCCAGCTCACCCTGCAAAGGTCCAGCAGCTTCAAGGATTTCATGAAGCCCAAGCCCCAAACCCCTACGTCTCCCGTTGTGGCAGAGGAGCTAATCTGGGATGAGAGTTGTGTGAGTTGGAATCATGAGCCACTGTCTAACACTCACTCAGCCACTCACATATACACTCACTCACTCACATATACACTCACTCACTCACATATACACTCACTCACTCACATATACACTCACTCACTCACTCACACACATACACTCACTCACATATATACTCACTTACTCACATATACACTCACTCACTCCACTCACTCACTCACTCACTCACATATACACTCACTCACTCACTCACATATACACTCAATCACTCACTCACTCACTCCCTCACATACACTCAATCACTCACTCCCTCACATATATACTCACTCACTCACTCACATATACACTCAATCACTCACTCACTCACTCACTCACTCCCTCACATATACACTCATTCAGCCACTCACTCCCACTCACTCACTCACTCACTCACTCACATATACAGTCACTCACTCACTCACTCACTCACTCACATATACACTCATTCAGCCACTCACTCCCTCTAACTCCCTCACATATACACTCACTCCCACTCCCTCATTCACCCACTCACACACTCACCCACTCACTCACTCAATCAGATATACACTCGCTCCCTCACAGAAAAGGAAACACATATCTGAAGGAACATGGCTGTTATAGTAACACAGAGTGTTACATGTTGAGTTCCTGGAACTTGGTTCCTACTGTGAACTTACTGTTAACCAATTTCCCCCCGGGGATCAATAAAGTATTTCTGATTCTGATTCTGATTCTCACCACATGCTTGTCACAGAGTTGTATCCAAATTAAATGTCACAGTGCCTTTGTACCCGGAGGCAAATCAAAGCATAATTTACTGTAATTAAAATATTAATTGTGTGTTTTAGGAGATTACAAAAGACAATATGATCAAAATCATCATCCTTAAAGGCTGCATCCTGTTGATCGTGTTCGTCAACACTTTACATATCATGCCAGGAAGTGAAGCGACATATGAAATTCTAGAGAAAGCAAGTGAGATTATGGATGACGATGTTGCACTGCATTGAGCCATTATGCTACTGCACTCAGACAGGATGTCCTGTGTCAGCAACCATGCAGAGAACCTCTGTCTCAGAAGCACAGGTTACATGCTCTCACAGTGCCAGGGATTATTGCCTCATAAAAACTGGCAGCATCACTGTTAGCTTTCACTCCGGTCTCAAGTCCATTGCCTTTTTTATATAGCCTGCTATCTCTGATGATGCTGGTCATGTGTATGTGTGTATGCGCACGCATTTACATAGATGTATACACGTATATTATCTAGTGTGTGTGTGTGTGTGTGTGTGTGTGTGTGTGTGTGTGTGTGTGTGTGTGTGTGTGTGTGTGTGTGTGTGCAGGACTGTGTGAGGGTTGATTTGTTATGGACAGTGAATGAGTTATCAT
>OOFB01021095.1:18191-28646 GCA_900323305.1 Trachyrincus murrayi
CAGCCCCCCCCCCCCCTCCCTCCCTCTCTCCCTCTCTCTCTCTCCAGCTTAGAAACCAGAGTCGCTGCCCCAAGTGTCTATTTCCCCTTCAAATGTCAGTCCCCCCCCGTCCTCAGCAGGGGTCGAGCCGAGGCGTCACGACGCCATGGCTGTGTGTTGTGGTGTTGTCTGTAAGGTTGTGTTGGTGTGTGTGTGCGGGGGCACTGAGCTGTAGTGTCAGCAGTAATCATTGATCAGCGGAGTACTTGGCCGGTGGCCACGGTGCGACGCGTCTTGGGCTACCACTGTGATTGTATTGGGAGTGAGCCGTAGTACAAACAACAACAACAACAACCACTCGTGTTGCACGCTTGCATTTTTCCCCCACAAAATCCATGGCTACGGTTGGTTTGCAGTCCGATCATGTCCTCATGCACATCTATTACTAAGTACAGTTTCACTGAATTACGAGTCCGAACATGTAGGCTTACTCACCGCTGCACCACTTTGCGGGGTGCATGAAAGCAGCGAGCAGACCGCAGGTGAAGAAGAAGCTCAACAGCTCTTCTGCAGAAACGCGTTTCTGGTGGTGCAACTTTTAATTTGCAGGCGGCCACTTCCACGTCGTTTCCCCCCTGACGCCGACTTCCACGGGTCCCCTTGTCGCCTACCAAGTCGTGTCAAGTTCAATATGCAATTCCTCGAGAGGAATATATATGAATATACATATATATATATATATATCCTACTAATATTGTCCAGCGGCCGAAGACTTTGCTGACTTGTGACGACGCAGACAAAAGCGACGTGTCGGCTCCGCAAGGCGTCAACTTATAAGATATCTCGCTGTCTCTGCGCCGCCGCCAGGAGCGTGTTGTACTCTATTATAATGACAGGTGTCCTGTATTATTACTGTCCTGTCTCGCCGAGGGCCACCGTCAGAGCATTGTGGTTCGGGGAGCACGGCGCACTCCATGACAGGAGCAAAACAAGGAGAAGGAGGAGGAGGAGGAGGAGGAGAAGCGGAGATGGGGTGTCAAGGAAAGAGGAGGGTGTGTGTGTGTGTGTGTGGGGGGGGGGGGGTTGTCATCCAATTCCCATCCACGAGGTTCCAGTCTCCTTGCGCTCTTCTTTCCCTCCCTCCTTTACGTCATTTCCAGACTCCCGCGTTGCCCTTTACCCCCACTGGAGTCGCTGTCCCCTGAGCGTAACCTCCCCCCCCCCCCCCCCCCCCCCCCCCCCCCCCCCCCCCCCCCCCCCCCCCCCGTAACCTCCCCCCCCACCCACCCACCCACTACCACCACCACCCACCACCACCACCCAGGCCAATTAGGATGTAAACAAGAAAATGGGAATACGGATGTGCTGTCCTTCCCACACACACACGCACACGCACACTGAAACGCGCACGCGCGCGCGCGCACACACACACACACACACACACACACACACACACACACACACACACACACACTGTCTGCGGACTGCAAGAGAGGAGCGTAACTTGAAGTTTGTCCACATCACACATAATATTATTAATAATTATTATCAATTGCATATTAATGTACCATAGCTAATGTTTGCTTTCTAGTCGTCCTGACATCACGAGAAGATTACTCATTTGACTGTCTAACGCAGCGGTGTATCGCACAAACAATAAGAACCCTTGTAGAATTTGCACACAATGATTACCATAAGAAAGGTCACATTAATATACTAATACTAAATACATACACAATTTATATTAAAACGTTAATTTGGCTACTACATTTTGCATTGTAATGTGTGTATATTTTTATAATAAAATAATATTATATTAGTTATATTGCATACAATGCTGTCATGTTGTATGTATCCATTTACTGTATTCATATTTTACAAAGTTTGGAAATGGGCTAGCCTAATATTCAGCTTTTTAATGAAAGGGGAAAAAAAGACTCAAGACTTGACTTTTTGACATTTACATATACTTTGGTTAACCCTTCTGAGCTGGTTTGCATAATGTTTTTACAACACAGCAGGAAGAGTATTGTTATAACCCACAGGCAGGTATACACTGCAAAAGCCAGTAACTCCTATGTGTGATTGTGCTAGTAATGATGTTTCTTCTTTATAGCTGAGAGAATACCCTGCTCTGTCCACAGAGGGCATACATATCCAGATATTCATGACAGCTGGACATTTAAGCCAAATAACACTTCTCGGTGTGCAGACACCTCAACTCACCAGTGCTCTATGTGGTGAAATGACGTACAGCAACATTTTGATAAAAAATAAATAAATAACTCAGCTAGATTTACATAGATCAATCGTGCACTCATCACATGTAATATAAAAGGAGGTCCACCACAGCACTACCCTCCTCCGCTGGCTCTCCCAGAGAGACACACAACATATTGTAGTGGATATAGTTCTATGAAATATGATCCTCCGCTAGGTTGAGCACACAACGGTTATTATCAAAGGAACTAATAATTAAAAGAAGGCTGTCTGTGTGTGTGTAGCAGAGAGAGGGAGAGAGAGAGAGAGAGAGAGAGAGAGAGAGAGAGAGAGAGAATATATCATAAACACTTGAGTAAAAAGGTCATTGTGAGACTTGAATCAACAAACAATGTTTACCAGAAGATGATGTTGTGGTGCTTCATGTGTAAGGAGCGTTTGAGTCCCAAGGGGACTATTTGAAACAGTCTAAAATAAATACAATAAGAAGACAGACAGTCAGGAGTTGATGAGTTTATTACTAGAACCCAGATCATTTGTAGCTCAAAGCTTTCAAATTCATTGGAACACATTGCTTTTCATTTTTTGCAATTAAAAGCAATGTGATTGTCTATTCCTGTAGCCTAGTTAGTAGTAATTTGCTCGTGGCTATCATTTGTATGTGTAATGGAACTTTACCCATCAAATAGGCCTATCTATAGCAGAGCTTATAAGTCACTGTCCAACCCATATGTATATTGGGTAAAAACACGGCTTTAAGTATTTTTATTTATTTATATAGGCCTATATAAGTCTGATTTGTGGGACTAGGCAAAATAAGATGATGCCTAGGTGTTATAAGCTACTCAAAGACAGCTGGTTGTTTTTAAATGCCACGAAAGGATCCACTGTTAGATATGACTGATCAGGGTCAACTGCATTATTTGAATATCAGCTGGTTCAGTACGAGATAGGAGCTGTTTATTTTACATAACTTGTTTTTTTTGCAGTGTCTACCTTTCCCGACATGCTTTGACCGCCTCAGTAAAGGAAACCACAGCCCCACCTAGTGGTCGTTGTGCGTTAGTAAGATGATAACACAGCCCCACCTAGTGGTCATTGTGCGTTAGTAAAATGATAAGGTCACAGAATCGCTTGGTAGCTTAAGTCCAAACAGTAAACGGTGAAACTATGGCTTTTTCTTTTGCATTAAATTGACCAACATTCAATAAAAGGGGAAACGTCTCTGCAGGTAGGTACTCTTAAAACGACTGAATATCTACGTCGATATGTTATATAGGCTACGATGTTGGATAAAATATACTAAAACGCACAATTTTTTGTTAGTTCCAATATAATGACAGAAAACATGTCAAACAACGTTTCTCCTTTTATAAACCGAAGACGTTCTTTTCAGTTCCTATTCCTCTGTTTGCACTGTTCGGACTTTGGTAAAAGTTATCCAATAACACTCTTAATATAAGCAAATGGAGATACTTCATCCAAAGTACTTTCATTCGTCCTCATCATGAGCTCATATTTTGATGGGAAGACACGTAGGCCTACCATGCTAGCAGATGTACTTAGGCCTACCATGCTAGCAGATGTACTTAGGCCTACCATGCTAGCAGATGTACTTAGGCCTACATACAGTACGCCTACTTGATCTACGTTCCACTGCTACACATCCCCACAAGGACAACCACAACAGCCAGCTGTGTGTGTGTGTGTGTGTGTGTGTGTGTGTGTGGGTGGGTGTAGACGTGCAGCATGCAGGAAATAACACCTCTCAGCCCCTCTTCAGCAGAAGCCGACTGAACGGTAGATTATATAAAGATACACAACATGAAGGTTCATAGGAAGGTTCAACTGAAACGACACATACGCCATGTGTCGTTTCAAACCTCGATTTATTTAACAAAAAAAATACACCTGAGAATCTTACTGACACCACCAGGTGTGAATGTAATGTAACGTCCATGTGAGGCTGAAATGTAATGTACTGTTATGAAATGTAGTGTACAATTCTCTGTGAGGTAGGAGTGTTATGTAACATCCATGTCACTGAGGTGAGAGCACGGCAGACCCCCCCCCCCCCCCCCCCCCCCCCCCCCCCTCAGGGATGAACGAAGTGTCAGATCGCATCGTAGAGAGTTAGCTTCTAGCTTGAATCAACTGAGCATGTCCATCTCCTTCTCCATGCCCTCTATGTTATTGTCCACGTGGTACCGCGCCCACTTGTGCAGGCGGCTGTACAGCGGCACCCCGCCGTTCTCCCGATACAGGTAGACCCCCGCCACGCGGTTCCAGTCCGCGCTCGGGACGGGCACGGCGGCTCCCGCGTGCTCCTCCACCTGCTCCTTCTCCTCCGCGTCCAACGCCACGAAGCCGAAGAAGCTCTTGACGTTCTCAGCGGCGCACAGGCTGGCGTGCGTGGCCGCCGTGCGTCGGAACAGGTCCTGCTCGCTGGCGTGGAACCGGCTCCAGTACTCCTCCTGCTGGTAACCGAAGGGAGAGCAGCAGCGCGTGGCGCATAGCATCAGGAAGACCACCAGCGCCATGCCCGCCACCAGCAGCCAGCCAAGCAGCTGGAAGCAACCGGACAAGAGGAAAGAGACGGGAGATCTAATTAGTCTCGGGGTGGATGCTGAGGATACTCTGGTCCCTCCTACTACCGAAAAGCTATTTCCGATCTCTTACTTCCCGTGAGCTGTGTATTAAACGCAAGCAAGAAGAAGAAGAAGAAGAGGAGGAGATGAAGAACAACAAAGACGACAGCAACAAGGAGAATAAATACGGGGTCAGTTTCAACACTCTTTCTGAGGCTTGATCACTGGAGCTTCGAGCACCAGCATCATTGCGATAAAGGAGCAACGTGGAATTGGGACAGCTGATCTTCTGCATCATTAAAGGCGATGTCGACCTGACCAATCACAACCTTCAGACTTCATAGCCAATCGTGTTTGTTATATGTGGCCATACGATGGCGTGATATGTAAACGTATGATGACCTTTTTTGCTTAGGAAGGTTCCTAACTGAGTGAATGACCCGGAAGTATCTAAGCGGCAGCCATGGTAAGAGCTGGTCGAGTCCTCTAAATGCTAAGGAAAGGTGCTTCAATGCTTCCTATCTTATCTCCTTTAGCATAGGGTACACTGGACCATCCTTTACGAAAGGAAAGGAGATAATGCCGTCCCACAATTCCTTGCGGCAAACGATCAACATGACCGACAAGGGACGCAGATCATCATGTAAACAATCATACTAATTGGGATTCATGTCATTAAATATGAGTGGACAGGAGGGTGAGGGTGAGCAACCATTCTCAATGTGACAACCATTTCATTTCACTTTTGTGACTGGTAGCCTATATTCCTTTTATTTAAATTCCAACCTTGGTAATGAAGGAATATTTTTCACCAGGTTCTCCATGTTTATAAAGCCTGTATGAACCACCATGGTAAGAACGCACAGGGCGAAGTATCTAAGATGATCTTTTAGTAGTCGATCTTCGGAACTTGTGGTGGTGAACTTGTTTCACCACCACGGCAGACCCACGTCCACAACACCCGCCGTCGCATAATGACGTAGCCTAGCGTAAGGAACCATCGATGCTTCCTTGACATTTTGCCAAATATAGGTACCTAGTTAGGATGTTTCCTATGCCTCCTACTGAATACACCGCCATATTACCTTTATTTGCCACCTATTTAGGAAGCATCCTCACAATTGAGACAGCCTATACTATACGTCTGTCAAACTGAAAATCAAAGCTCACTACCTGAGACTCGTACTTCAGTCGCCTCTCGATCTCCTCCCAGAAGGGCAGGAGCTCGCTGGGAACAGTTCCTCTGCAGGGGAACTTGGCCATCAGTTGGACGACTTTGGGACCCTGCGTTGGAAATCCCTCCAGCGTGTCCGGGTCCACGAACTCGCTGAGCGCGCACAGGTACGCCTCGCCCTGCAGCAGCGAGATCACCACCCAGGTGACCGGGGCGATGGCCGCCCGGCCCACGATGTTCCCCGTCACCGTGAACACGGCCACCATGGCCAGCTTGCGGCACCGCCTGATGCGGCACTCGGACAGCAGGTCCCAGGTGCTCCGGTTCATCATGACCCCCAGGAGGAATAAGGCCAGGGCGGGAACGCCAATGGCGGCCAGCCCATACCGGTGGTTCCTCTCCGGGGAGCAGGGGCAGCTGAAGGCGAACACGTTGTACATGGTCTGGCTGGCCACGGTGCCCAGCGCAATCAGCCCGTTAAAGATCATCACGTCCTTGCTCTTGAAGAAGAGCGAGACGAACTTAAAGTTCTCCGTGACCAGAGCCGCCGCAGCCATCTTGGATCTGGGTGGAGGGTGGCGTGTGGTGTGGCGTCGGGGTGGTTCAGTAGATGCAGGCTGTCGTAGAGGAGAGAGAAGGAGAATGTGGGGTCATTTTTCAGGTCTTGGGGTTGGTTTGTTTTTAAGAGACGAAAAATGCTGGTTGTTTTGTGTGTTACAGGCAGTGTGATTTGGGAAGGCATGTTTTATGAAAGAAGCCATTCAACCTTGTGGAGTTTTAACAGACGACCAACGGCTATATATAGATGAGCAGACATGGGAAAGACTTTTAGCACTCACTGTGGCTGGGCTCCTGCAAGACATGCAAAATCTGTAATCTTGAACAACAAATAAGGTTTCAGTGCAGTGAAAGTACATCAGGCAGAGAGGAAGACTTGCGAAGCAGAATAGTTTTCAGTTGGTACAACAACATGGCCTCAACTGAAGAAAAAGCACCTCAAAAGGAATCCAAAATCCTAAGACCTGCGACTTCCCAACGGCAAACTCCGGGCAGGAACGAGGAAAGAATGTCGAGATGCCCGGGAAAGGTAAACTCTGTGATTCTAGGTTTGAAAAGAGCTGTTCCTTTGTGTGCATGTGTATGTGTGTAGTCTGGGCACCGGCGATGAGTCAGTCAAGAACTGCCCCCTTGGCTTCCTCCCCTGTGAAAGAAAAAAAACCCTAACCAGAAACACATGTGCCACATGAGAGGGGTTCAAAGAATGACAGTTAGACATTTGACATTCCACTCTCCATTGATGACTTCCACTGATGACGCATTGTATTTCAAGGTACTCAGACACTTTTACTTCACTTGTCGTAAAATATGTAGTAAAATATAAGACAAAATATCAAGTTACAGTTACACAGTCACATTAAAACATTTAAAAGGCATACAAATTAAGTGGTAGAATAAAGAAATGGGGACTTAGAGGTGAGGAGACTAATTTCAAAAAGGTGCGTTTTGAGTGATAATTCATAAAATTCATAATTTATGAATTTATTATAAGTTATGGAATAGCTCAGTGACAGTTGACATATGGCCCATGATGCTTAAAAAGCATGGCCGCGTTCTTGATGGTGATTAGAACTATAGACTAGATTGATTAGTGTGCTGTACTCCAAAATAATGGCGTTAAAACAACTCTTTCATTCATAACATGAATGCATTAGCTTAGCTCTGACTCAACTCAAAATCTCAGTGAGTCGTATCCATCTCTCTATCGAGAGATAGAAAGCGAGACAGAATGGTTGAACGCGTGACAGTTTGTTACAGGACACGGTACAGATTTTACAGGTGATGTTAGAGGTACAGATAACCACGTTTGTGCAAAAGTTGCAAACATTTATACATGCACCAAATGTGAAATTGGGTACACATATTATGGGATAAGTATAGCAAAATCAAAATAATTTTGGAGGGTGTCATGCATTTGGGTGGTTGCTATGAAACCTGTTAACCACAGACAAACGAGATGCCACATTCACAGCCAACTGTGTTTTGCATAAATCGGTTCTACTTGATTTCATTTATTTGAAGTGATTTTATTCACACGTACATTACATACATGTTATATACAGTACATTCTTTTATTTTTTATTTTTATTTTTTACATTTAACATTGGTAAAATATATACCGTATTATATCTCATTCAATAAAGGTTTTTTTTCACTCTTAAACTGTACACTGAGCTCCTGGGTTGAGATTGTTCGCCACGAGTCCATAAAAAAAGATTCACAAAAAGTTTGCATTATTAAACTTTGCAATAAATATAACTATGCTTTCTATCTCTGTATTTAAAACATTTTGTTTAATGCAAAACCATTACAAATGTGTTTTCAATTTAAACTTGGTTCCCTACAGAATGTGTTTTATATCATCTTATAGTGAGATCATTAATAATATATTTGTATGATGACGAATATAATAATCATCATCATAATGATTTCAAGACATGATAGGCACGCTCACCTGTGCTAATATGGGCCGCGTGGCTTCACCTGGGTCGTCGTTCTGATTGCTACCCAGAAGGTTCTCTCTGTATTCAGCAGAGCCAGCTCAATGTAAAGTCAACCACCTGTATGCAAAACCCAAACCCAGTCCAACACCTATTCAAATAGTCTGCACAGCACAGCCTGCCCTGACCTAGACCTTCCCTTGTTGTCTGGCCTCAAACACAGGAGGATGAGAAGAGTAATAGGATCCTACTCGCTTCTCACGCTGGCTCATACTGGAGTGGAAAAGGTGTTACCTTACTACAAACAGAAGAAGTCTGAGTTACACTGCCATGCTGGGGATGCGTGCGTTACACACGGTTATCACAAGGTTATTCACAGCCTTTACTTGACAGTTTCAGGATTTGTGATCCAATTAGCACAATTTCAAATTAATTTCAATAACAAATATTTGTATCTATATTCTTAATATTAATGAAATAATTTTGCCCCCCCCCCTGACAATAATAAGGTCGCAGAAGCTTTTCTATAGATATACATTTAGAGAAATATCTCTCTCCCTCCCATACACACAGTCCTCCTCAGACATATGCATACAGATCTGACATCACTAAGTTGCTGTGGATCAGTGTCTACTAAATAGTAGTAGTAGACACATACACACACACACACACACACACACACCACCTCTCGCTGTGTGCTAAACGTCCGAGTAGAGGCACCTCCCGCGGGGGTCCTGCCAGGTGATGCAGACCCGGGAGCGGTGGGCGATGTGTGTCACGTCCAGCTCCGGCTTGCAGGCGTACCACTTCTCCAGCAGACGGTCCACCTGCACCTGCTTAGTTATCCCATACAACTTCTCCTTCTCCTCCTCCTCCTCCTCTTCCTTCTCCCTTTCACCTCCTCCTCCTCCTCCTCCACCACCTCCTCCTCCCCCCTCGTCCTCCACCACCCTGCGGTACCCGGTGAAGGGCGGGCAGGGGTAGGGCAGGTGCAGCACCTCCCGCTCCTGCTCCTCCTGCCGGATGCCCTCGAAGAACTGCACCACGCACTTGCGGGCGAATTCTCGGGCGTGCAGTGCGCACGTCTCGTCGAACAGCTTCTGCTCGACGTCCAGGTAGTTGCTCCAGTAGCGCGTCTGCATGGAGCTGCCGTGGTCGTCAAAGTACGGCTTGATCATCCGGCCCAGCGCCCCCACCAGGATGAGGAGCAGCAGGATGGACCAGCCGATCGCCTGGAGGGAGTATGGCAAGCGACAGAGGACAAATCATGGCAGAGAAGGTCTTATCTTATACTGTTGGGAGACCGTAGCTGAAGAAAGGGGGACCTTTTTCAAATTAAGTCAGTCGCTAAGTCGACTGAAACACACGGGTTACGTACGGCAAGAAAAAGAGGACAAATCAAGGCGGAGAAGGTCTTATCGAGTGTTGGGGGACGGTGACTGACGAAAAGGGAGATCTTTTCAAAAGGAATCAGTCATTGATTGACTTGACTTGAATTGACTTGATTGTATGAAAAACACACGGAGAAACACACAGAGGTTGGGTGGTGCCGGTCGTTTACAATAGCCTACCGCCAGCAGACTAGTAGGACTACATTTTACTACACACTCGACTCTGACACAGCAGTTGTACAGTTTACGAAAAAAAACACAATGCACAACATGATGAAGAACAGTTCAGTGCGAGTGTGTGTGTGCAGTAGGCTATAGTTTTATGAAATACACTGTGATCAAAAACAACAAACATTTACATTAGGTGCGAGTGTGTGTGCGCGCCTGTAAGTAAGTGTGTGTGTCTGAGTGAGTGAATGCGTGCGTGAGTATACATGAGTGTGTGTGTGTGTGTCGTGTGTTTGTGTGTCCAGGTATGATTCCAGCCGACCTGTGAATAGCAGCGGACGTATCGCGACACGGCCTTGCGAAAGGAGCTGTCCTTGAAGATGACGTCCTCTTTGCAGGGAACCTTCGCCATGAGTCTCAGCACGTCCAGACCAGTA
>OOFB01021095.1:28666-39529 GCA_900323305.1 Trachyrincus murrayi
CCGACCTGTGAATAGCAGCGGACGTATCGCGACACGGCCTTGCGAAAGGAGCTGTCCTTGAAGATGACGTCCTCTTTGCAGGGAACCTTCGCCATGAGTCTCAGCACGTCCAGACCAGTATTGTTGGGCATACCTGAGAAGAAACACGCAGAAGGTACAGGGTTGGAATTATGGGGGAACCAGGGGGGGCTGAGCTCCCCCCAAAAGAAACCTGAGCTCGAAAGAAAGTTTGGGGGGAGATCTCCACAGCCAGGTAGTAATCCGGACACTGGATACACGACGATGATGAGTGAAATCTAAGCCCTGACGAGAGTCTCGTCCACGTACCGGTGAAGGTCTTAGGATCCACGCCCATGCTGAAGGCACAGATGAAGATCTTCCCATCCATCAGAGTCACCAGGATCCAAACCATGGGAGCCAGCAGGGCTCTCTGGAGCATGGCGGAGAACAGAAACCTAGGGAGGTACACCGTTATTATTAGCGCTATTATTCTCATGTTCGTTATTATTCTCATGTTCGTGGGGGAATCAACAAAAGAAACTAAACTAGTTTATAATAGGCCTTAAATAGGCCTATTTCTAAAAGTACCAACTGAATCCACTGTAAGAGCTAACCAGGAACAGCGATTCAAAGTCACTTTTGAATGGGATTGTAGCCTATTTGACAACAAAAATTAACACATTCATTTAAATTCACATTTAGACAACAGACTACGTTATTGATTTCACTTTATTTTCATATAGAAATTTAGATCATTTGATAAAAATAAAAATAATGTTACCAAAGCAATTTTAAACATCCCCCCCAGCAGGTAATGTGGAACACGGAGCCCCACACACACACACTCACTTCACCACGGCGGGGTTCTTCGACCTCTTCCCGGTCGGCCTCATCCACTCGTCCATCATGACGCCGGTGTGTCGGTTCACCAGCACGCCCAGGAAGAAGAGGATGATCGGCGGCACTATCATCACGCCCATGGAGTACAGCTTGTTGTACTGCGGCAGGCAGGGGCAGTTGAAGTCGAAGCTGGTGTACAGCTTGACGCTGACCAGCGCCAGCACGATGCAGATGCCGTTGGAGATGGACTCGGAGTTGGTCTGGAAATACTGCAGCACCAACTTCATGCGATCCATGACGGCCGCCTGCAGTCGACCGGGTTAAGCGGTTTCAATGGTCAGCAACTCAATCATTCTTCTGGGAAACAGCGTTTTAATGTTGGCCAGAAAACGCACTACAACATATATTAGAGGTACACTTTACGATTACGACGACACCAGAAGGTAGAACCACAGGAGAGAAAAGCCTGATATATATACAAATACAATAAAATAATGTTTAGTCGGAATATAGCTACATCAAATAAATATCTCAAACGCACTTGTACTTAAATGTGTGAACTGTTTAATAAACTGCAAATGACAAACAAAATGAAGACAAGATCAAGGAAAATCTCACGTACCTGTGTGTTCAAAGGCAGTGCAGGAATCCGAGCGTTTGTACCCAGTCAGTAAACAGGTCGCAGGAGACAATGAGGCTGACCACCGACCACACCCTGGCCCAGCCCTCACAGGCTTTCAAGGTGTGTGTGTGTGTGTCTCTCTCTCTCTCTGTCAGAGGCTTTGACAACAAGCTGGCAAAAGTAGCCTACAAGTTACAAAAAACGATATACTATTAACCACCGCAGGAATAATGTAAAGCATATTGATGAAGGAAGTGTTACAACAATCATTTTAAGATGAAACGGCATTAAGTAGGTTCAGAAGATATTTTTTATCTACTGCACCGCAATGACGACACCCACACATTAAACAAGTTGTACACTTTAGATACGATTTATTGACTTTTAATACAAACAAAACATAAGGACAAAGGGTCAAGTCATATGTTCCAAGTGTGATTTGGGGACATGAAAGTGCTTTAATCAGAATGGCCGACGCATGGCCGTGGAATGGGCAGAGAACACAACTTGCTTCACACACACAAACGGTTACAGGTGCCTTTCTTTATATATATACACGCACACAGAACATGGACTCTTATACGTTTATGACAGTGGTTCAGTCGCAATAGAACAAGGGGAAGAAGCTACCACGGGTCAACAGCGAGACCGGCAATAGTTTTCCCCGCTTGAAAACGCTAACAAACAGTAGTTTCAGATTTTCCTGGACACAAAAACACCAGCGTTACACCTTTTCAACCATAAACAGCTTGAAGCTTTATTTCTTTTGCTCAAGTCCCCTCCCTCAGGCCAAGAGGACCTCGGAGGACTCCTTGGCCTCCACCAGCCTGAACACCCCCACCTTCTCCTGCTTCATGTTCTTCCTCTCCGTACCTGGAAGAGAGATTCAACAGCTGGTCAGCCTACCGTCTGCACGGAGCATTTCAAGTGTGTCATCCAAAAGACCTTTCTCTCTCACACACACACACACACACACACACACACACACACACACACACAGTGTGTGCGCCTATTGCTCATAAAGGAATTAAAAAGGTTCAGATTCTGTAAAGTGCACATTTCTGCATCTAAAAGGGGTTAGGTAGGGGGTGTTCTATCTGTGCTTTCTAGGGATATAACAGCCCCACAATAGTACCACCAAGAAATTAATATGATGGATGGAGAAGATGCATTTCATTGTCCACAAAGTGGAAACTTGTCTTCTGGTCTCTTTATTAAAAACAACAGGACCAGTAAAACCAGTGGGACACAGCGGTATACAGATGCGATCACAGAGACGTTAACGGTAATATTCAGCGAGAAGATGTGTGCTCTGTTAACACAACACGTTAGTTATGGTTCTGCAGGGGACTCACCCATCAGGTCACTGCGGTCCAACAGGACCTCCAGGTCTCGGTCACTGATCACCTTCCCCTTGGTGGCTTTCACCTCCCTGGGAGAGACACGAGGAGGAGGACATGTTAAGAGAAGAAGTCACAACAACGTCTTGCAATATTGAATGCGTGGGAATACATGCAAATAATGCTAAATTCATCAGTATACTTCTGTAGAATAGAAACGCCACACACACGGTAGAGAAATATTACAGTAACTTGAATCTGTGATCACATAACGTGTAATTACAGAGTGTACACCAAGTCTACAAGAGCAGTCTGAAACGACTTCATAGAACACTAGCCGGCGAGGTCATCGACGGCACTGGGTTCGATTCACAATGTCCGCAGTCTGACCTGCTGGCATCCATCTTCATCCATCCCTACCTGCTCCTTTCATGACATGCGTCTCAATTCACTGGAAGTCTCTTTAAAGACCTGAATGGTAAACGGCGGCCCGTAAAGCTGAACATTTCCCCCGAGACGTGTGTCTTACCGCTCAGCCTCCCTGGCCATCAGCATGCCCATCAGCTCGTCCAGGTCCAGGCATCTCTCGGTCGTGGCCAGGTCAGCTTTCCCTCCCTTGAACTTATCTGAGGAACGAAAGGAAGAAAAAGAAAACTGAACTCTCAAGCCTCACGGTTTGATAAACCGCCACATGCTTACTTTTAAATTATTTTAAAACAGCATTGTAAGCAGTCGCAAAACCTTAAGGGAATCGTGAAATACATTGTGAAAGACAAGGAAAAATACCATTTATAGCCACAAGCTAAACATACTGCTAGCATTTAAAAAGGTTTTAACTATGGATGAAACGATTCCATGAGAAACTCTATTAGGAAAAATCATAACTACATACAGCGCACTGATGCACACGGATGATTATTATCGTCACACAACGCTGTGGACACGCGACATGAAGAAGGTAGTTATGACGTCCCTAAGTTAGGTAAGTTTTGCTCAAGAAAATGTACATTTACTACTGCTCTTTACAAAAAGTATTTATCGGATTACTTGATGGAATAATCGGTAGAATACTCGAAACCAACTGAACCCTTCCAACCGGACCCTCCTTCGCCCTAAAACCTCCCCACGGGGGTAGGATCCCCGCTTACTCTTGTGGATGACCATTTGCTCCAGCTTTCTCTTGGCGGAGGCTCGCTCCAGGATCCTCTGGTCGATGGTGTTGGCCGTGACCAGACGGTACACCACCACCGGCTTGGTCTGCCCGATGCGGTGGCAGCGGTCCTGAGCCTGCAGGTCCGCCTGGGGGTTCTGGAGGGGAAGGGAGCGATGGTCCATATGTTCAACACACAGAACGGATCGATACATCTCTAGACGCCTCTCTAGACGCCTCTAGACGCCTCTCTACACGCCTGCTGGTCGATACGTCTCTACACGCCTCTCTACACGCCTGCTGGTCGATACATCTCTACACGCCTCTCTACACGCCTGCAGGTCAACTTGGGTACCGCCCGTGTATGATCGGCCACCCACCCAGTCGCTGTCGAAGATGATGACGGTGTCAGCGGAGGTGAGGTTGATGCCCAGTCCTCCCGCTCGCGTGCTCAGCAGGAAGATGAAGACTTCCGGGTCTTCTGCAAACTTTGTCATCTGGGGGGCGGAGAAATGATTAAGGATTTCACAAAGAACAAGATGGAGGATAACTTGAACTTCTTGAAACTCATCTGAAAAGAGTCTTAAGAGCGTTTTTCTTTTTGTTTTCCATATTTAATAACCTGAAGATTATTAATTCAGTTACATTTCCACATTTGTCTCAACCGCCAGCTTTGATACACACATTTTGTTTCATTATATTATTTTTGTTTCCAAGACTAGTAACCAATATTCATAAGCTACCACAGGCGGACACCACATTTGTTTCATAACGTGCCATCTACCGACACCACACATTTCGTTGCGTCTCTAATTTCCACAATAGAGTAGAGCCCCTGTAAAGCGGTCAGGGAAACCCCTCGGCAAGACTCACGTTTTCGTCGCGGTCCGCGTAGGACATCTTGCCGTCCAGCCGGCTGTACTGGAAGCCCCGCAGGTAGCAGTAATCCACCAGCAGATCCAGGATGGACGTCATCTGGCTGAACACCAGCACCTGGAGACAGACAGAGTCCACGTTAAGACAGGACAGCCGAGTACCAGTACCCACCAGGAGCCGGGCTCCAGACTGGCACTAATTTGGTGGCATTTGAGACCGTAAATCTGTCCAGTGCCACTGAAAAAAAAAAAAAAGAAGGTGGCATTGCTGCCACTTGACTTTCGTTGGTGTTTTTTTTGTTTTATTGTATTTATTATTATTTAAATCCTAAAGTCATATTTTGGTCAAACAGTTGGCCGATTTTGTTTGATCAAATCAGACATCTCTCAGGCGTCTCTCCACACAGACACAGTGGAAGACCTTATTAGAATCAGCGTTGAGAGGCCTAGTTTGGAGGACTTGGATGCCAGGGAAAGCGTGGACACCTGGTTCACCCAGGACCAAGGCCATCTGTAGACCCTGGGGCTTCTGGGGATCTCAGGGCAGGGACTTTTTAGTTATTTAAAGGTGTATACTAGCACACCAGTACCGAAGTACTAGTACCCCAGGATACTAGTACACCAATATAGCATTGCATTTAAATATGATTGTTTAAAAATAATTGACAAAAAAAATCCATGTACCCACCACAATTAGACCACACCCACCACACAATTAGACCACACCCACCACACAATTAGACCACACCCACCACACAATTACACCACACCACAATTAGACCACACTGACATCAGACCACACGGACCTCACATCCAAACCCCACCCTTAGACCTCACACCGGGTACCTTGTGACCCCTGCTCTTGAGGGCAGGCAGCATTCGGTCCAGGATGAGGAACTTCCCCGAGGACTTCACCAGCTCCTCGTCGATCTGAGATAAAATCACATTACGACTACAATTGTTATTCTGGGCTGATTTTCACGGTTTCTATTCATGTAATTTACTGCTGTTAACACATGAATTTCCGTCACAGGACTAATAAAGTGTTAATACACGTATTTTATTGTTGGTTAACATTCCCAAGTTTGTGACGCAATATCACAACAGAAAAAAATTTCTTATAATAAAAGGTCACCTTGAACTCCTGCGTGGCAGGGTCCAGGGGGTACTCCACCAGGTAGGGGTGGTTGCAGCACCTCTTCAGCAGCATCAGGATATTCTGGAGCTTCAGGTGGACGTGGGCTTTCAGCTGGTTCTGCACCGCCACCACAGGTCTGGAACTGGAGAACGGGTTCAAATATAAGCCATTTACCATTTTGTCATTTCAGGGGTTGCTTAACTTTTTCATGCCGTGGACCCACCTGTGGAGATCGTTTTGCCCCCAATCTACCAAATACTTTGTGCATTTAAAAACGACACAATATCAAAGAAGTGAGACGATTAACATTTCTCCATGTATATTGTTCTTCAATACAGTATCCCAAAAACATTTACACATTTCTATAGAACTGTTCATTAAATTGTTCATGGTGGCCATTCTGCAACCCACTTTGTCCCCTGCTGTGACCTAGTTTGAAAACCACTGATTCAGCAACAAAGCTGGCATTCCTGCCACACAACCGACGTATATTAATATTAATAACAGGATGTACTTTAATCTTAACATAATCCCAGACAGGAAAATTGTGAATAATAATAATAATATCGATTTTCCATGTGCTTTGTCAGTACTGAAAACCAAAGAGGCGGTCTCGCAGGATGTCCTGTGCTAGGTGCGTGTCTAAGCAGTGATCTCCGCTGACCTCTGCTCCTCATACTCCGTGCGGATCTTCTCCAGGTATTTATCCAGGTCGTGGGGGGTTTCGCTGTCCTGCTCCGTGTAGTCCACCGTCTTCTTGCAGCATCGGCGGGGCCTGCCGCTGGCCGTGAGCGCCACCGGAGCGACGCTCGGCGAAAAATACTGACAACGAAATCATCTGTTAATTTATCCGTCAACGTTCTATGATGAAGATCGGATCGAACAGAGCGGGTCAAGAGCCTGAAACGTGGTAGCATTGTAATAATATCAGGCATGTGGATAAAACATCTTGGAATTGCCCATCTATCCATCAATCTACCGACACAATTTCTACCGTGAACCTCAAATACGCAAACTTTAAACTAGAAGACGGCCCCCGTAAACACGGAACAAGACAGAAACACTAGGTGTGTTACCGAATTCTCCCGGCCCAGCACCCTGCTGATGCTCTTGTCCACCACGGCGGTGTAGAAGGTCGCTTGCTTGACGGTCAGCGGGGCGTACACGATGATCTCCTTCTTGGGAGGGACCTCCAGCGTCACGTCACTCTTCAGCCTCCGCAGCATGAACGGAGTCAGGATCTGCAGCGCACAAAAACACAAGAAGAAGAAGAAGAAGGGAACAGGACCCGGAGTTAGACGAAGGAATTGGTCGAAAGGATCACCAATTCCGGTGAGCTCACAGTTTTCGGAGTGTGCCGTCTTTTTGGTTCCTGGATGATTATTATGATACTCATGTGATCGTCATGTGTACCTGGTGCAGCATGTTGAGGACCATCTCCTCGCGCTCGTTGGACACCACCACCCCCGCATCACGGATGGTGTCCACGTCAAACCACAACTCAAAGCTACGGAAGAGGAGGAGGACGGTTAGCGATGGCACAGTGGCTAGGGTGTTCAACTCTGAGCTGGGTTCGTTTCCCCATATGCCCGTCGAGATGCCCATGCCCTACCTGATACTCAACTTCTATACTTCTATACCCTCGTACCTCTTGAGGTCGTCGAAGACCTCCGGCAGCAGAAAGTTGAGCAGGGACCAGAGCTCAGAGAGGTTGTTCTGCAGCGGCGTGCCCGTCAGCAGGAGCTTGTTGTCGGCCGGCAGCAGCTTCAGCTCCTGCACCAGCCGGCAGTTCAGGTTCTTGATCCTGTGGCCCTCGTCCACGATCAGGTACTTCCACTGGAACCGCTGCAGGGGGAAGAGGGGGGGGGGACAAGACGTTACCGGGAGGGGTTTCTGGAAATTACATTGGTGTAGCCTTTTCCAATTTCTTCGACTCATCTGCATCCAAATTGTACATAAAATTATAATTGATGCCAAAATAATTCCAGTGTTGCAAACTGTGGTCACTTTCATCCAAAGTAAATTCCAGTGCATTCAGATACAGGTCATGAAGGAGCAGGTGGGGGTTAGGGCAGCTTGATTAAGGTAGGTTGCAGACACTGGGGATCGAACCCAGTACCTTTCGGCTGGGAGCCCCTAATACAATCTGAGCAAAAGTAACAAATGCAGTGAAACAGCTACATACTGCTTTGTCTAATGGTTAGGGTGTTCAACTCCCAGCTGAAATGTACTGGGTTCGATGCCCAGTGGCGGCTGGTGTGAGTGTGCGAGTGCGAGCTCACCTGTAGGACCTTCCTGTCGATCATGGCGATCTCGAAGGAGGTGATGACCACAGGGCACATGTTGTGGGGCCCCTGGGGCTTCCGGATCACCTTCAGCAGCTGGGGCCTCGTCGCACGGGCCCCGTGGTACAGCTGGACCGGCACCTAGGACCACACACACCGGTGTTACAACAGTGTGGACATTTTCACACCGGTAGACGATCTTCTGAGAACACCGCGGTTACCGGTAACACCGTAGTTTAGGGTTTATTCAGGATTAGGAGGCATGTTTGTGCTGTATTTGGCCTATGTGATGAAGCTGATTAAATGTCATATTTATTGATAAGAAGAAGCCTTTTATTAAGCTGCTGTTTTTGTTTTTCTACCTTTTTAGGGTGGCCAAGAATGTCCCGCATTTAGGGCTGGCCCGAATACATGATTTCAAGCTTTGAATAATCGTTAGGTTTTCGGAACAAATATTTGAATAGCTAAAACTAAAAAATAAATAAATAAAGGAAATTCACAGTGCGTACCTTTCCCTGTCTGTATCAGAGCCGGCGGAGACCAATGCTGCAGTGGTCTCCGCTTTTATCAACTGATCAAATGTCTAGTGTTTTAGCCTGTATTATTCCTTTAATGTCTGTCGTTTCTGATATTTCCGTAATAATAATAATCGGAACTGAAGTGCGACACCGAATATCGGATCAACTTGTACCTCGGCCATACGCAAAATTCCTGTCCATCCAGCCAAAGCGACCAAACATTTCACGATGACGAGCATTAACAACATGCGAGCGTGGCGGGTACCGTGGGCGTGAATCGCCTGAACTCTCTGATCCAGTTGGGCAGCGTGGAGAGCGGGGCCACCACCAGGAAGGGGCCCAGCACGCCACGCTCCACCATCATGGCCACGTGGGCGATGCACTGGATGGTCTTCCCCAGGCCCATCTCGTCCGCCAGGATCCCGTTGATACCGTTCTCCCACAGCATCTGCAGAGAGGGAGACGAGATAGGCGTTATTAACACCCGACGGGAAGGGATGGTTTGAGGGCTGTTTTGGATTGGTCACTCCCTAGTCTGGAGCGACCAATCATGACCAATCAATAATAGCGGAACTATAACCTACCTCATTGGAGAAGTCTCCTACAGTAATTCTAAATAAAAGCATAACTGTAACATCATTGGAGAAGTGTCCCACAGAAATGAACGCAGAAGCGTACCCTCAGCATTTGAGACGTTGACTACAGAACTTCACAATAAAATCGGAACTATAACCTGCTTTGGAATCAGGCCCCCCCCCGCAAGGAAGTGTTCTCTCACCCGCAGCCACTCGATGCCCTCGATCTGGTAGCAGCGCATCACACCGCCAGTGAGGAGGCGTGGCTGCTGGGCCGGCACCGGCTTCCCGTCCACCGTCCTCTCCGGGTCCAGCTGGTGCTTGGCGCTGTCTCGCATCGCCTCCGACAGACGACCCTTGATGTCCGTGTTGGAGTCGCTCATCTTCTCCAGGTCCTCCGCCTCCACGTTCTTCTTCTGGTCGGACGACGTTGACTCTGTCGGCTCCTGGGGAGAGAGGAGGGGAGGGGGGGAGGGTTTTCATTTTAGGGCACTCGGTGGTTTTCAATCAGCGGGTCGGGAGCCATAAGTGGGTCGCAGCAGGGGGACCGGAGTGGGTCAGAGTGGACGGCCACGATCAATATTCTACATGAATGTTTTCTTGAAATATATCCGTGCACGTCTACACATCTCGTGCTTGAAGGAAAATACTGTATTGATGAAAAATATACATAAAGAATGAAGCGTATGATAAATGTACAGAATTATCCAAAAGTACCTCCGCAGGAGGGTTAGTTAGTTAGTAAGTTAGGGTACCCCGGATTTAGGGAACGTTATTGTGCTCCACACAGGTTGTGTTTGTTTAAAATGTGCTGCTTTTTTTCAAATCAATTACTATTATGATTCATTCAATATGATTCATTCAACACTGTCACAGTAAAACATGGCAACACAAAATCATACGGTTAGTGATGAAAACTGGAAAACAGTAGGCCTACCTCTTCCTCCATTTTCATTTTCTTCGCCTTCAACATAATTTCCTAAAACACAACAAAAAAAACAACAAGAAGAATTACTAAAAACCTCCAAAATACGAGACGCTAGCGCGCTAGGTCAGCGTAGCTTCAGAAGAGTACCTCTTTGGACATGACATCAGCTATCTTGTAGTCGTCTCTCCTGCGCTTCTTTGAGGCCGCTTCAAAAATGAATAAAATCAGTTAGTCCCATGGTCCAATACACGCAATATATAGACCATTTATATGAATAGAAATTCCTGAATATTAGATTATATAACAGCTCTGAAAGTCGATACTATAAGTACACATACTCGTTTCCTTAGCGGGGACGTCCTTGGTCGTCACCTATCGAGGTAAGGAAGTTGCACACGTCAAGTTATGTAATAAAGTTATGAACTGTGAAGGCAAAAGCACCACATGAATTAACATTTTAATATTTCATATTTTATACCTTCTGGGACTTCTTTTGACGCTTATCTTTCTTGAGCTTCTCCTGAAAACAAACAGACAGGTCAGTCACACCTTCTGCCATGACAATGGTGGTACTGTGGGGAGCTACAGACTC
>OOFB01021095.1:39549-51219 GCA_900323305.1 Trachyrincus murrayi
ATTAACATTTTAATATTTCATATTTTATACCTTCTGGGACTTCTTTTGACGCTTATCTTTCTTGAGCTTCTCCTGAAAACAAACAGACAGGTCAGTCACACCTTCTGCCATGACAATGGTGGTACTGTGGGGAGCTACAGACTCATCTTTTGACCTGTGACAGTTGATACCAGACTTCTGGTTCACTAGTTAACGTCAAGTACTCTAGTGTGAGTTTCAGTGTGTCAGAAACAGCAGGGTGCTGAACCCGCACGTAAACAATAAAGAAGAGGTTCAAAGAGAAAATGAAACTATACTTTATAATATTTGCATGTGCTTATCATCCACTTTATCTGGACCTTTAAAACTGTTAAGCGCCAACACGCATACATCCCCACTTTAACAGCAGAAGACTCTCCCCAAGGAGACAAACGCACCTCCTGCTGCTGCTGCTGCTCCATCTTAGTGAGCAGGAACTTGGAGTAGATGTTGCTCTTCTCAAGCAGATGCTGGAGCCTCTTGAAGCGCATCTCGTGTGAGTCCCTCTCCATGGACTCCCGGGCCTTCAGGAGACGGACGGGCAGGCGCACACGTTTAACGGTGCGCTCACTGTGCGCCATGGCTATAAAATGCAAGACATCCCAACGCCACCGGCCAATAACACCAGAACGAACGAAACGCGACGTCGTTCGGGACGTTTTAAAAAACAACAACAACAAACACCACCACCACCACCAGGTTCCCAGGGACGCACCTTGTCAATCATCTCCTTTTCCTTTTTCTCAGAGCTTTCTGTCAACTTCCTCTCCTCTTCCTCCATTTCTTCGGTGATGACGACGTTCTCCGACTCCACTTCGGAGAGAAGAAACACGAGGTTGCTGAAACTTGGGACCAAAGCAAGTGACCGTTCTCGACCCTTCTTGTGCCACGACTCATAATATATAACACATTGGGCGTAAAAAAAAAGACAAGGTTATAAAACCCAATGCCATCTTAAAAATGCATTCAAATAAATGCCAATATGTTTGGAAAAAACAGACATTTTGAGGAAAGATTGCTAGATCCACGACATTGGTGCACTAAAAGTACATTCATTCATTCATTCATTGTTCTTTTTAGCCGAACAATAAAAGTAATAAAGCGAACAGACCACTCGTTGCTGACTGGGTCTCCATGGCGGTGCCCAGGGGCCCCTCCGACTCGTCCGGTTTGGGACACTGGGGGGACACACTCCGAGACCCTTCCTTTGCGCTGCAGGAGAAGTTTGAATTAAAACAAACAAACAAACAAACAAAGAAGTTGTTCCTGACAGACAGAAACGTGCTACCTTCTGTGTTCCTGTGTTAGGCAGGCCAGCCGGCTCGCAGCAGAGGAACTTACCAGCTCATGTCGGCCAGCGGTCAGCGAGATGAAAGCGATCCGTAGAACAGTCCAATTAACGCTTTGTTCCCGGACTAATTAACAGCTTTGATTTATATTTAGAACACGAAAACAAAGGACCGTAGCTCCTTGACCAAAGAGAGTGGTTATTGCGTGGCGGGCGTGAACGTGACGAGTAAAAAGGATGGTCAATGTCAGTGCAAAATGTTTTTTTTTTTAAAGTAGTATTTTTAAAGCGATTAATAAATCGCTAACAACAAAGATAGCAGCAGCAGGTCTCGCTCTCCTCGCCAGCAGTGGAATGGGAGGGGCTAGCTGGGTTTGGCGCGCTACTGGACGAAACCAAATAACATTAGCAGGGGTTTCGGGCACTCAGCATTTTAGACAAATGAGTTATTTTTGATTAACCACCAATTCCTTAGGAGAAAGGAACCCTCAGTTACGTCAAAGTATGTTTTTAAACGGGACAACTATGATTGAATTGGTCTTATAACTAAACAACGTTAATTTTATAAACGAGGGTGACCCGCGACTACAATTAGTTTGTAACATTCTCAATATTTCCCGCGTACTCAAATATATGAAAGTGTGGGTGCTTGGGCATCTATCTAACCTACATTTATATAGTCTTTGATATTCTCAAATAGTTTAGACTCATGGGCTATGTGCTTGCAGGATTCAACGTTTTTGTTGGGGTTGCACTTTCACGTGGCCGTGCGTGCATTAAAGGGAATGTTTTGTAGTTTATGGTGTCCACCACAAGGCGGAGCTATTGAGCAACAATTAAAGCCCGTCGATCAGTCCAGTTCTTATACATCCATGGGCCTATCCAATATTTTTTACAGTCTATGGCCAATCCCCTTAAAGTTAGGGCCAAATTACACACAGTTATGGCCGATTTGTGATCAGAGTCCAGGGTAGTCCAGGTCAGATCACTGCAGACAATCATGAGGATTATTGAGTTTACTCTAAACCTACAATAGGCTGCTGATAACAAACATGTTGATGTTGAATCACATTGTGTCAGATCATTTTAACCTACTCTATCTATCTGTCTACCTGTTTGTCTGCCTGCCTGTCTGTCTATCAATCTACCTGCCTGTGTCTGTCAACCTGTCTGTCTGTCTGCCCCATGCGTCTCTCGGTCCAACTCTTCCTCCTACACCACTAAGTCGTCACAAATGCATTTGCGCACCGAGACAGTGGCCACATTGTTTCTCATGGGGAAGTCGCCAGTGGCCGCTGGGATAGCTCTCTGTAGCTACATTGTCAGCTGGGATAGCTATCTGTAGCTACATTGTTAGCTGGGATACCTATCTGTAGCTACATTGTTAGCGGCCCGCATTGTGCAACAAAGGCTAACTGTAACGATCTTTAGTGGTCCATTGGCACTGTTGGCCGTGCCGAGTCAAACCATGCCGCGTTGATTTGCGTTTCCATCACCAGTTTAAACGTGCAGAGTCGCGCCCGAGATGGACCATGTGTTGACTCCACAAAGACCCCTTGCTTTGGCAGCCATCTTTAATCTTTTACTTCTTCAATGGCGCACACACACACACACACACACACACACGTGCGCAAGGCCCTAATCAAAGCCTGTCTCATGTTAAAAGTTCTGGTCTTTAAGTAAAAGGCAGCATGGCTTTGAAGACTCGTGCCCAAGGCGAGAGTGTGGGGTCTGAGGATGTCCCCCCATGCATCATAGAGAGGATCGCTTTACAGAAGAGTTCCACAAAAAGTGTGTGTGTGTGGATGTGCCTATATGTCTGTTTGTGTGTATGTGCAGTGTGTCCTCTTTTATACAACCCAGTTCAGCTTCCCGCTGCAGAGAAGACTTATATTTATGAAACACTGCAGCCTCTAACGCTAAACACATCTCATTCTAGTGAGTTCAATCACATCCACTTTAATCTTTAATCTGCTTTCTCTTTGACATGTGTGTCATGTGCGCACACACACACACACACACACACACACACAATTTGTAAAAACCTGCGGCTGTCTTGTAAGAACATATTTTATGAGTTAATCTAGTTTATACTGTAGACCACACATAGACAACTAGATGGTCACAAGGCTTGTGTGTGTCTGTATGCGTGTGTGTCTGGCTGTGTGTGTGTGTCTGTATGCATGTGTGTCTGTGTGTGTGTGTGTGTGTTCAGTGAGGTCAGAATCTGACCTCCCCTTCAAGCGGAAAGTTGAAATGGAAAAAAAAACCGCTGTGCTTTTGAAAACCTGAAATATGTAAAGCTCATGAAAAGAGCTTTACGACTGATGACGTGAATTCATTAGGTTTGCACATCCAGTAAAAATGCCGGTAATATTGGCGGCTGTACATATAAGGAGTTCTTTTTTATGGCCAAACATTTAACATACCATAGGGGCCAATAGTATAACAATAATGCTACTAGCGTTACCATTTATGGGCAAGGTTATGAAGCTTGGGGTGTGATTGTTTCTGTTGCTAAATTATCAACATAAATGATTGTACTGGAATGTGTTTCTGCTTCTTCAGACGGCCTTGGAACTGAGATAGTTCATCTCAAGGGTTTCCTTCAAAACATTTTCTCTGAGGCACAAGGCGATAGTCAAATATATATTATTACTGTCATTTTAAATGTCCTTTAATAATACCACAACTGTGTGATATTAGCGAAGCAACCAAAATAATCCCTGTGAATTTACTTTATCCTTCTTTTCTATGAATTGAGTTATTAGTAATTATTATTCTGAGTAATACTATGCAGCACTAACCTCTCACAGTCAGGGCATCTTGCTCAAGGATGACTATGGACATTGGGGATTGAACCGAGTGCCTCACTGGTTACTGCTGGCCATCACGAGGCTTGTATCTGAACACAAACACGAGGAAACCGGTCATTAACCCCAGTTTCCTCCATCTCACTCGCCACCGTGCGCAGTCACACAGAAAGCATTCCATCACTACACTTTTTCTTTCTTTCCGTGACAGGGCGGGCCAAACACTGTGCAGGAGGAAGAGGAGGAAGAGCCGTCCAAAAACACAGCGAACAGCGAAGTTAATCAAACTAAAAAAAATTGTGGTTTCATTTACGCAAAGTCCAGCACTGAAGGTTAGCAAAACTTTCATTCAACGTTTCTACTTTGAATTGTGATTGTGAAAAACGAATCACAATTGGAAATAAAATTCAGTTCACCAAGGAGAACAAAATCAAGTCTCCCCTTTGGTTGATCAATAAATCAATCAATAAGATTCGACCCTAAACGAGAAGCTACTTGGCGTGGCGCTGGGCACTCAGAGGGGCTGTCTGCGCTCCCTCCTCCAGGCTAGCCTGGCTCCTCGCCTGCCCTCTGATCTGGGTGTTAAGTACATAAGTATAGCTCTACTGGGTCTCCACAGCCCAAAACAAGAGCTCAAATAACAGAGCTCAGCGTCGGTGTGGCCACACCGAGGTTAGCGGAGGTGTCGGGTAGATGCTAACCTCTTAACGATGGGACAAAAGAGCCACACATCCTTTGAAAAATGTCGATTGATTCACTCGAAATGTATATACTTCAGTCTGTTGCCGTCGACCACAACTGTTCCCGACAACTAACCCTGTTTAGTAAGTAGAGGTCAAAGGTGTGTTTGATTCTCTAGCGTTGTGTCGCTACCTGTTTACAAGGTGAGTACGCACCAAGTATGACAACAGTATATTTCACAATGACCCCTTAAGTTAAACCAGACAATGATTCGTTTTGTACCTGTGCATTTTCATAATTTTACAATATATGAAAGAAAGAAAGCTGATATTTCAACAAACATCTACATGTTCTACACAGAACATGGAGGGGACTAACAAAAAGTTTCGTTTTTGCTTCTCTGATAAAACATGATCCGGAACAGAGACAGCACACAGTTTATCAAGGGCACACGATAAACATAATTATTGTGTTTCAAAGTGCTTCAAACAATGCTATTCTCTGGGTGCCACTGGCATGAAGATGAAGACTATCATCGCTGAGAAGATATAATGATGCGATGTCAGGACACAGGGGAGACCGGGGGATTGATCGGCTGGGCTCACGGGAAAATCCATAAAACAATAGTCTGTGACCAGCTCTGGAAAGCCAGGATTATTATATGAACTAGAAATCATAGAATGGCCAACAAATTGAGGATAAATCATGACTCTCGTCTTGTTGTTCTTGTTACGGTTCCATTGTAACCCTTTCATTGTGGAGTTCTAACCCAGCACCTCGGATCAGAGTCCACGTATCCCGTATCCCGACCCTTCTCCGGCGTTATTTCGCATCTAGGAGGAGAATCGAGCGGCTCTTCCCCACGTCACGTTTACACATGCGGCACCGGGTCTGACGCAGCCGGCAGGATTCCTGAAGCCAACCTCCACACACGTCTGGTTGAGTTTAGCAAGTCTGTTACGGTCACGGGTGTTCCTTCCATGGTTGTACGATGGAGACTTGAGACACATGCGTCTGCTTAACTAATAATGGTCATGTAAACGCAACAGACAAAAGGAAAATACTAAATATGAGCTACAGACACGGAAGCAGAACAAATACAATAAATACAAAGAATGAAAGGTTTGTAAGGTTTTGTAATTATTTCTTCTCTCCAAATTCTTCGTCCTGCGGTTCCCAACAAGAAGTTCTGCTCCAACTACCTCAGTGCCCTTGAGCAATACACTGAACTTTAACCTGCCCAAGGGGTCTCTGTGATATACATCTACGCTAAATTGTGTGTTTATACTGGTGGAAAACTAAGTGGTACATAATAATGATGAATAATGAACAACAGCTTGACCAAGAGGAGTAAAAGAGTTACTGGTCCAGGAATGCTGACATGCTGTAAGATAATGTAACTCTTCAGAACCTCGTCTGACATTATCCTAAACACGATTACGAGGAGAAGAAATAGTTGAGAATGTGGGGAGTTACCTAAGCAACATTTCTTTCTTTCTCGGGAAATAAATAAATAAATTAGCCGAGTCATTTCTTATCGTGTTCATATACAGAGGATTTCAGCCGAAGGTAAAATCCAGGCCACAGATCTGGGTTCACCCAGAGGATGAGGCTTGATCAGAACAGAGCCTTCATGTCAGAGGGGAGTTGAAGAGCAAAGCGTTAGTCAACATAGTTTTAATACCAGAGGGTTTGTGTGAATTAAAACTATGTTGACAAACTGGACGGAAGGCAAATACACGCATGAAGCAAGACTTCATAGAACAGCTATAAGTTGCATGTGACATATTTTATCTTATCGTGGCGGTGGTGGTGTTATCTTTCACACCTAACAGAAAGCCTATGAGCTATATTTTCCATTGCTTCTTCAATGACTATAAACTATATTGTTACTATAAACTCTGACCGTTGCAGGAGTTACATTCTGGATCACAGTAAGGTATTACATGTGATGATTTAATCATTCAGCAGGCAAGTTTATCCAAAGTGACTCACAGTGACTTTCTTTAGATACATATCATTAAGGAGCAGGTAGCGGGTCAGCTCTTCCTGCCTACAGGAAGACTGCGGATACTGGGTTTTGAAACCACAACCATATTGCATTTTGTCATGTTTCTGTCTTAGTGAAAGACATTAAAAAGCATGGATTTGAACCCACTAAAGTGAGTCATAATAATACAATAGTAATAATATTGCATTAATATTAAAGGCGCCATAAGCAAAGTAATCTAATCTAATCTAATCTAATCTAATTTATTTGTTGGGTCAGTAACATGGGTCTCCTCTGTATTCTGACAGCCATCACTGTTATAGAGTGTTGGGTCAGTAACATGGGTCTCCTCTGTATTCTGACCATCACTGATATAGAGTCACATGGGTCTCCCAGTCCCTCCGCACTGCAGTAAACAGAAAAATATTTTCCTGGTATCCCGTTCCCACTTTATCCAATCAGGAGAGAGAACTCCACAAAGAGGGGGTCCTCTCGGCAGGACTTCAGTGTTGACTGAACGGTGGAACAGGCGAAGCTACCGCTCCCAGCGCTCCCAGGAACGGCTTACACAACCAAACACGCCTGAAGGCTGAAGAAAAGAAAGCTGCCAGGAAAAAGAGACAGCAGTAATGAAGACCCACATTCATGCGGTGATGGGGAGAGGAGGGAGGGGAGTGCTAACTGCAGAAACGGACAGGAAGTTAGCCAAAACGGACAGGAAGTCAGCCAAAACAACAAAATATGTCAGCCGCATAAATACAACGAATTTTGTCACCAGGTCCAAGGAGAGTTCACACACACCTGATACTGTATGTTATGCCTAAGCATAACCCCCCCCATCACACACACACACACACACACGCACACACACCCAGTAACAACACCATCTCCTCCTCCTCCCACCTCCTTTGATCTCCTTCTTGTTCTTCAACCTCCTCCTCCTACCATCTCCTTCTCCTCCTCCTCCTCCCACTTCCTCCTTCGATCTCCTTCTTGTTCTCCAACCTCCTCTTCCTCCCACCTCCTCCTCCCACCTCCTCCTCGTCCCCTAACCTCCTCGTCACCAGCGCCTTCCCTGAACTCCACTTTATTACTTTCTGACCTACTTTCTTCAGCGACCCGATCATATCCGAGTGATGTCGTCACCTTGAATGTGATGAGCAGTCCTACGGAATGTTCTTTGTTCTCTGTTCACACTGTAACGCTGCACTTTTCTACAACTATATATCCTTTGTTTTTTTAGCTTGTCCCGTCATCTCTTCAAAATGACATTCTTCAAGCATTTCAAATCCACCAACTGGTTTTCTTTCTTTTCTTTTTTTTACTATGTGTCACCACCTGTTCCCCTCGAATGAACAATGCATTCCTTGTGCTAAACTATATTAGCATATTAGCTGGGAATAGCTGACCTCTGCACTCCACTAAAGTCAACTAGCATAGAGAGAGCGACCTATCATAACATACCACCATTACATTTATTTGCTGTAAAAATGACATGAAGAAAGTATAGCGCCTTGCTTTCGTAACGGTATTCAGTCTTAGCAATATTTAGCACTTAAAGCCCAAAGCATGCGATTGTTTTCAATCAATGGATGTCATCATTTATGAGTGAAAGTGGTGAGTTGACGCTAGCATTCGCCATCGAGAATTGAAGCTTGTGATTTCTTTTGTTGGACGGAGCCAGTGGACGCACCGTGTCCGGTGGCCGTGGAGCATTGATTATTACGCTGGCGTTTCCCAGCCGAACGAAAAAGCTAACGGAAGCTAAGTAATTAGACGCTGAGGGTTTAGGATGCTAGCGTTCCAGCGTTCCAGTCTTAATACGCACGATGACGAATACAACCGGATCCCGTGCAAACCCAGCGTAAACAAAGGAGCAAGTGGACCGCAATCAGGCCTAATGGAAACACAAATAATAACACAAAAACATCCGCGATGACTTTTCACAACTAGGGAGGAAGGAGCGAGGGGCAAAGCAAAACATTTTAACTGCTCCGACTCGCCTCTTACTAGCAGTAGCAAACACACTATTTTTAGTCCTCTTTCATGTGCGTTGGGTAATTGTCAGGGAGCACTCTCGGGCAAATTGCTCTTATTTTGGTTGGCAGATAGGATCACGGATGTCACTTCTCTCTCTCTCTCTCTCGCTCTCTCTCTCTCTCTCTCTCTCTCTCTCTCTCTGTCTAAATGGGAACCCTAGAACAACAAACTTAGAGTGTAATGAAGCCCTTGCATGTCAGCTTGCGGTCGCTGGCATCCAAGGGGTCATTTTGAGGGAGGCGTATGTGAGAATGTGAATGTGTGTCTGTGTCATCATGTGTGTCTACGTCTGTGTGTAAATGTGCTGTGTTGAGTATCTGGAATGCCAAGTCCCTGCAAACGAATTCGACCTCAACACTCTTTGCCACGGTCTTTCGCCGAATTCTTCGCAATGGCTTCATTCTTCGCGATGGCTTCATTCTCCATATTCTCCTCATTGTCTGACCTCAGGAGATTTTTAGACACAGTTGCTAAAAAACGAGAGGTCAACATTGTTGGGGTTCTTTTTGCAGGGAAGAAAGTCTTTGTGAAAAGGTGACCTCATCGAGAAAAGATGTCATGTCAAAAACAGGGCTGTGACTCAGAGAGCAACTGAAACTCTGACACACTTACTGATGATAGGGGCTGCTTCAAATGAGAGCTCATCGTTAAGTGTGTGTGTGTGTGTGTGTGTGTGTGTACCTGTGTTTTCCAGTTAGAATGGATTGCAGCGAGGCAGCAATATAGAGGCTTATAGGGATTACTGCACCAGTGTCACGAAATGTTCGAGAAAGCTTGAATCGGTCCATATTGTTTAAAAGAATAATGATTTATCACACGATATTTACCCGCTGTCGAGTCAATAGACAGAGTAAATGACCTTACCTGCAGACCTCGTACTACACCAGAGATCACGTGACAGCCATCTAAAGCCTGGAGGCATGTCACTTTTCAGAGTGCGGCTGGGTTCACTAACTGGGAATGAAGAAACGAAAGGACAACTGTGGTCTAGTTTTCGCCAGGTTCAGTCTGCTTTTAGTTTTCAAGTAAAACTGCTTCCAAGTCACTACGCTTAGGATGGGTTAAAAAAAACCCACCAAAAAACACCTTATTAACCAAGATAGCATCATATCATTAAACCATTAGGCTTGAACAGCCAACATCAACCTCCGGGAAATATATATCTTAACTTATATCCAGTGTGTGTATATGAAGTGTGTGTATATCCAGACCAGTGTGTGTATATCCAGTGTGTGTATATCCAGTGTGTGTATATCTAGTGTGTGTATATCCAGTGTGTATATCAAGTATATGTACATCCAGTATGTGTATATCCAGTGTGTGTATATCCAGTGTGTGTATATCCAGTATGTGTATATCCAGTGTGTGTATATCCAGTGAACACTTCCTGCCCTCCATCTCATTGGTCGCTCCACTGGTGTGATGTCATCTGCAAACAATTAGACCTCTTCTCACAGTTATATACTCCAAGCGGCATCCGGTACACCAATCAAAAACAACCACACCCACACACAACCAATAACCAATCATCGAATGAACCCCTCACACACCCAAACACACGCGACAGGCACAGAGACGGTAAATCTGGCACACGCCAGGACGAAAGAGACCAAATCTGCACACAAAAAACAACAACCCTGAATCATACAAGGAGGGTCGTGGGGGTCGTCGGATCCAGTCAAGTTCTCTCGTGAGCGGAGCAGGGGGCGGGGCAAGAGACAGGTTCTCTGGGAATGAATCAACAGCCCTCCCAATCCAAGCCAGATGTTGTTTTCTATTATTCTTGTATTATCAACTCCAGAGGAATTGATTCATGAGAACACAAGAGCCTGCTCGCCCAGAGACACTTCGGTTTTCCTTACCGGTGGAATATTTTCAGTTTTTCTTTCCACGCGGTAATAAATTCACGGCACATGCCAAGACACACAGTTTCCAAGTCATCTGAAAACAGGACGGTCACGGACGCCTTCTCTCTGAAGGTTCTCAGGAACGCTGTGAACTCTGAACCTCTGGTCTCTGAAGACTTTGTCTCCCAAAGAAAGCAAAAAGACACGAAAGTCACCAATAGCGAAAACAGTTCAGCCAAAAGTTCCTGTAAGAAAACAGCGCCCTGGTTTGACCTGAGATTACAATGTTTTTATTCATCAATAAAAATGAATTCATCAATGTTGTTGGGGAAACTTGCCATGGTTTTGTTATTGAAATTCTGTAAAAAGTATTTACTTCTGGGCTGTTGAACAGCTGTGTGCTTATTACCAACAGTAACAGTCTGGAAAACACTACAAAATAATACAACATAAACAACATCAGTCCGTGTGTGTGTGTGTGTGTGTGTGTGTGTGGAGATTGTAAAAAACGAAACAGTAAGAGCGTGCACATACAGTATTAGGAATGTGACAGCAGATCTTTACAACTGGGTGTGGTTAGTGTGAGTCAGGGTTGGATTCAGGGATAGAGTATACCAGTGGATGGGTTAGGGTTCAGCGTGAGGAGATATGGGGTCAAGGTGGAAGGGTTAGGGTTGGGGTTAGGTTCAGGGGTACCAGTGGATGGGTTAGGGTTCAGGGTGAGGAGATATGGGGTCAAGGTGGAAGGGTTAGGGTAGGGGTTAGGTTCAGGGGTACCAGTGGATGGGTTAGGGTTCAGGGTGAGGAGATATGGGGTCAAGGTGGAAGGGTTAGGGTAGGGGTTAGGTTCAGGGGTACCAGAGGATGGGTTAGGGTTGGGTTGGGTTGGCCAGATGAGTCATAGAAGATCAGGTTTAGGGAGTCATCTGCAATTTCTACACAGATAAAAAGCAAGATCGTCAGTCGTTCATATCTAACTACTGAATCGCTGAA
>OOFB01021128.1:0-26865 GCA_900323305.1 Trachyrincus murrayi
GTGTGTGTGTGTGTGTGTGTGTGTGTGTGTGTGAGAGAGAGAGAGAGGGAGAGAGAGAGAGCGAGAGGGAGGACCACTTAAGAGAAGTTAAGTGGAAAGTTGTAAGTGTCCGCCGCCGCCCTCACAAGGCCAGCGGTTGGAGCCCTTGACCTCCGAGCGGACATACTGCCAGGGACAGCTGGTGTGGCCCGTGTTTATTTATTTATTTATTCTTCTCAACAAAAGACAGGTGGTCACACTTGAAAAGGGCACGCAAATACAAGCACACATGCACACACACACACACACACACACACACCTCATGTACATAAACACCTTTCTGTTGTCAAGCCACTTACACACAAAAACATTCTTTTGATGAGTTATGCAGCAAGTCACATTTTGAACCCGCACATATACAAAAGAGGAATGCTACAGTTAAATTCAATATTGCAATGTTGTCTACTGGATGCAAAATACTAATACAATGGACGTGCTCTTCTTATATTCATGCATGTCTGAAGCGCTCAAGTTCATGACCGTGCTTCACAAGTTGGGTCTGAATTGTCTATAGTATGTATGAGGGTCTGAAAGGGCACACATGCATACCAACTAGAGCTCACACTGCGGTAGCCTTTGTGTGTAATGTGTATGTGTGTGTGTGTGGCGGGGCTTGTCCTGAGAGTGCCAAGACAACATGTCCTTGGTCCACTGCACAGCTGTCACTTATTCACACTCGTTGACGCATATTTATAGAAGCAGCATCATCGGGCCCCGACGCGCGCACTCCAGGCCACAGCTGGTCCCCAGAAGAATGGGTGAAAGACAAAGCCACATGCTCCCACTGGCTGACTGTGCCCGGGCCCCTGGTCCCGTCTGAGGGCCCCCCCCCCCCCCCCCCCCCCCCCCCCCCCCCCCCCCCCCCCCCCCCCCCCCCCCCCACGCCCCCCTCCGCCCCCCCCCCCCCGCCCCCTCTCACACAGCACCACCATACCAGGGAGGAGAAGATGAGGGGCCATTTTTGGATGCCGCACTGTGACCTTTTTCATTAGTGTGTCAGGGATGGGGATGTGCCGAGGAGCCTGACAGCTGCATACTCACTAATATTAACACATCCCATCCACTGTTGAGTGTGGAGCACCGGATGACCAGTGTGCGCCATTATATTGACATTGGATACGGTTGTAGTGTGTTTATAGGACAGGAGATGACAGTCGAAGTGGCATACACTTGAAGTGAAGTTACATTGTGTCCTTTGTTTATCTTATCTTTAATTGCATTTCTAAAATGTTTTAACTTTTATGGAGAAGGCATCTTGTTGTTCCTCTTTAAGACATGTGCAGCTCTTTCAGAGAGCAGTGGAAAGTATTTGTAAAACTTAACTAAATTTATGTTTCACTATCTATATATTTATATTCCACCTGGTGGCATAAAAGAGTTTAACGGCACAAAAAAGAAGGCCCATCAACGGCCCATCAAGACAAGAATGGACACAATTGGATAAAAAGGTGAATCCATTTTCCATTAGTCCACAAAATGATAATGATTATTGTTGTGGATTAAGGGGAAAGAAAGATGGTTGTCAAGAAAATAATGGACAAAATCAGATGAGGCCAATTCGCAGTTGATCAGGTAGGTTATGAGGGGGATTACGTCTGCAGCAAAAGCCTATCAGAGAGCTTTATGAGGAGCACACGTCACAGAGAATGATCTCCTGATACATCACTTAAGTATAAGATGACTTCGACTCCAAGTGTTTGTATAAACAAACATACTTGTAACAAACACTTGGAATCTTACACTGATCTTAAACTAAAGTGATATGTATATATTTATACATCTTAAAACTGAAAAGTTCTTTAATCGTTGGCACTTTTCAATATGCATTAGTTTAGTAACTATATAATTTAGTTCAGCAACTATGGGCTTATTGGTTGAATGTATGTTATTAGGTTATGCAAGTTCTATAAGTATATTGTATGCACACTAGTTATGTCAATCGCCATCATTCACTAGCCTTGCCCATTAGGGGAGGGATTTTGCACCCTATTGAGTCACATTTTGGACTAATCTAAATGCCATTTATTATCAATTATATTAGGTGTGTCCATGTTGGAGCGAGACAAGCAGGTTCTAAGATTCATGCAATAGTCAGTGATACTGCTGACACCCAGTCTGACTTATTTTCTCATTTTATACAGACCTACTGGTTAATCTGACACCAGTCCTTGATGTGTGCTGCCATCTACAGGTCGACATTAGTAATAACAGGGCACATCAACACTATCAGTTGCTATAGCTGATATTGATAAAAACAATAACGGAGAATGGATACAGAAAAGCAAAGCATTCAAGTTTATTTGTGAAACGCATATGTACATATAAACACACTCAAATGGTGATTTAAAAAACAATAGAAATATTTCATGTGAAATCAAAAAGTGATCATAACTCCAGTATCTTCATCTTTGGTCCTGCTTCACGACGAACAGCTCCAACACACTATCGTATCGAACTGAGCACTATAACTGTAGAAGAAAGAGAAACACAAGTTAATAAAAATACAACACAAGAATCTTACTTCATACAGCAATTACATGAAACACCTTTGAATTATCTCATAGGATACACCCCTGCGGTCAATTAATTGCTTTTGAAAGGAAACAGAGTGCTATATTAAGCCAAATAGTGTGCTAATCGGCAAACATGATTCATTGCGTTCTCTTCTTTTAGAGTACAGACACACAATCACACAAGAAACATCTGAGAGTATATCAAAAGGCTGTCCTGATGTTTGATTCCCAGGTTCTCTACATCTATGCTTTAAAGTCTTTGAGGTAAACAAACAATTAGCAGGCCAGGTCTGCATGCCTACTGTAAAGTTCAAGGGTCACTTAAAATGGTATAGGCATACTTAGAGAAAGGCTGTAAGCTGATGCTATATATGCTGCTATGCTTACCAATATAGTGTTAAAATGTCCGAACAGTCATACATTCCTGCAGTTAAAAAAAAATTAATTTGAGCTATAAAGCAATTCCTGAAGTTTGGGGCGAGGAGGCAAAGTATGGAAATGCATGTCAAGAGCGCCAAGGAAATGATTCCATCAGCATTGTGTTACATTGTGACAACCCAGTAAAGAAGAAGTTGCCAAGGTTGAGAGGTTAAGAGATAAACAGGAAATAAATGTAATTTGCAGCTGGATGGACCAAACTGCATATAAAAAACGTCCTCTTAAGTAGTGATTGGCAGTTGCACTCTTGGCAGTTGCACTCTTGACAGCTGGTCTACATCACAACACTTTAAAGTAAAAAAATAAATACAAATGCAGCAGATTTCATACTACTTGTGGTGACAGGACTTTATGGGGTCATGGGAGTGCATTTCGATGCTGTCAAGCCCAGAATGAACACTCTGGTGACATGTAACCACGAGCTCAAAGAATGTCCTGTTGTTAACTTGACCCGCATCATTTATGGATTGGATAGAAAGTTCATGAAGTTCAGCCGGAAAATCACAAAGGCATTTGTTTGAGGATTTTCCCCACAAGACCTGAGGGAACTGAAAGTGTCCGAAGTCATTTTCTCTATAGCACTCCCGGCTAATGTTTGAGGTCGAGATTTTAACCATTCTATTGGCTGAATAAATCGGTCTGCGTCTAAATGGATGTGTTGCAACAGGCTTGTCGTGTCATGATTTACCCCCCCTCCTCCCTCGGAAGTTTTTTGGCTGACGAGATTTTACCCAGATGTTTGTCATGAGGGGAAATTAGCCATCACAGCTTGTTTCATTGTCCATTTGTTGGGCTTTGCTTACAATGTAGCAGGAGTCCTGCACTATTTTTTGTGTGAGAGATCCAGTACAATGTTTTTCTGCAAAAACAACTCACTCTACAACAGTGCACACGAAGCAGCACTGGCTGGAACAGCTGGTGCACTGGCGGCTGCAGGATGAACATGATAGCCGGTCACACTGGGAGCACGCGGTCCTCGTGTCCACGCCCTGGCTCTTCTGACACACCCCACAGCGCGTTGAACTAGCTGCCACACCTTGACCTAGAACGGACACAAACATTTAACTCACCGAGGTTGTCATTTTACACTTTAATGTGCACTACTCCTGTTGCATTGTGATAAGAGTTTATATGGAATATCTTGCAGCTACAAATGATTATATTATATATACACCAAATGTGCCTAATTAATATGCCTGAACAGTGCAAATGTTACATTTCCGAAAGAATATTTTTTGCTTCGCCAACCCACCTTGTGCACAGTTTGCTTTCGTCAGTCTACCGTCCTGTCCAATGAGCGTCTGTCCCTTTAACAGCAGCTGGTCGGGTGTCGCTGCTTGTGGAGAAGAAGGCTGTGCTTCTGTGCATTTCTCCCCGCCGTCCGCATTCCAGATTTTACCCATCACAGCGCTGGCCCCGTTGAACAGCAAATTCTTGGTCTTTTCTGTAGGGACAGAATCAATTAGCTAAAACACCCGTTTCATGGGAATCCGACTGAATGTCCGATTTAACCAGTTCAGCCTACACTTAGGCTTGTGTACAATAGACCAGAAGCACGTTAGCACAACACAACAATTAGCACGACTTCCGCTTTCAAGAAGTTGGTAGTTGTGGAGAGGGGAAACTAATGTTATCATTTATTAGGGCTACTTTAATACAGTCAAGGAATACACATCTAAGCAATGCTATAATTGGTTGCATCCGCTAAAGGCGAAATAACCAGCCGGGCTCAACCCTGTGTAGGGCAGCTAGGCGGCTGCTTAGCATTGCTAGTCCAACGCGTGTTCGTTTGTTTACCGTAGATTTCCTGTCTGTATTTCCCGCCGAAGACACCATGTTGACTCAACTCCCGCTGGCCAACGTGCACTTTATACTGCGACGAAAACGACTCTGAAAATGGATATGCTCGTTTAGGCATTTTTGCGTGTATAGTATACCAATGCGGTCCTGACTCTCGTCTCTCTGGTTGCGGGGAAAAATATGACCTCGCGGTATTTGACCTCTTGTCACGTGAGAAACCTCAAATAGAACGGCCACGAACACATGAGATTTAAAGTGACAGCACACGAATAACACATCCAGGCTTTATCGGTTTTTTAATTAGTTTAAATCAGGACACTTCGCCACTGAGCCCAATTATACCCACCAAATCAGACTTACAAAAAACAACAACGAGGCATAGGTTAAAATATTAAACCAAAACCTTTATTCCAAAGCAATTCTAATGCAATTGTGTTGTTGCTGGTGCACGACTGTGTCGCAGTAAAGTTACTAACCCAAACAAACTACATTGTCAACAATCACAAGATAATCATGTTCAGGTGATGTGTTGTTCATGTATTTAATGTATCATTTGCACATGAGAAACTTGATATTATGTCATATCCGTGGGGCTTCCATCAATGTCAGGTAAAGGTGTTGATTTTAGAACATCTGGATCATGCACTCTCTGGACTTCCCAACACCGACCCACTTAACTGTGAAGGGAGAGAGAAGCACACGTCAGAGCAAAACACCAAACTCGCTTTGTGTCTCTATCGTCGTGACCACGCATTTATAACCAAACAGCGCCACCTACTGGAGTACCGGCACGCAGACACATTTTAAGCATCTAGAGTGGCTTCCAAAACAATGCTCGCACATTTCAGAGCCTACATATTTATACATATGTTTTGTATATTATTATTATTGTATTATTTTTCTTTATTTTATGTATAGACTTATAATAGAAGTATATACAATATAATAGAAGGTCTAAACATAGTCACTTTACTTTCCCTCTAATAATAGTAATACTACTCTTGGCATCAGTACACCATGTCTTATATTCTGTCAAACCTACTGGGGACTCCAATGTGGTTCTCGATGAAGCGGATGTAGTTCTGTGCCTTGGGAGGGAGGTCGTTCCACTTCCTTGCAGCAGCCGTGTCTGTCTTCCAACCAGGGAAGGTCTCATACTCAACCTCCGCCTTCTGCAAAACCTCCAGGTTGGCTATGGAGCAATACAAAGGATTACATGTAAATATTACACCTTTACATTGTTATAAAATGTCTGATGTTGTACAATGTACAATTCATTCCAGGATTTATTTTCCTATATGTAATATCGTTACCAACTCCAAAGCCCTAACACATCACTGTACCCTCTATTCGAGAGTAGGCTGGCCTTCGTTGGGACTTGGTCACTGGCACATTTTTATTCATAAAGCCATTTTGAGACAGCTCCCTCTTTACTTGTGCACCCTTTTTAGACTACCGTCTAATGACACCTATGCACTACGGTCTAATAATCGTATTGTTTTGACTGTCCCTAAGGTGAGGACAGAGTTTGGCAAGACAGCCATGCAGTTTTCAGGCCCCTCATCATGGAATTAGCTTCAAGGCAAGCTGTGACTGAGGGAGCTTGTCTACCGGTCACAATGTAAGTGTATGGTCAAAGCTGTGACTGAAATTGATGCAAGTCAATGTAACTGTCTGGCATTGTAGGTCTTGCTTCTTCTCTGCCATGCAAAATGTGTCAAATAATGTTTGTTATGTGGTGTTGTATGTTGTTCACTGTATGTTTTATTGTATTGTATGCTGCTGCTGTATTGGCCATGTTAAATCTCAATGAGACCAACCTGGTTAAATAAAGGTTCAATACAAAAATGCAATACTCACCATGTTGTCAGGCTTCTTCCTGATCTTCTCCAGTGTGTTATTGTCCTACATTACCCAGAATTACCTTTGTGATGCCCCTCTCTTTAGTGAGCCCTGAAGCCAAGGTGTTGCATTTGGGGATGTACAGGGCTGATATAATTAATCAAATTGGTCTGTCCTGTTTGCTGATTTCTTTCAGAAGGAATATTGTATTAGTCATGATCATACCTGGAAAATGTGGAATTCTTTTGCCATTGATTTTGTAGGCTACTCCAACTTTGATCTCATCCAACACATCCAGAATGTCAAGTTTTGTCAAGGCAATTCTGTAACACAATGTTAAAAAATGTTTTTGCGCTGTTGTCCTTATTTATTTTCTTACTACTGCTAACATATCCAAAGGCTGGAGTCAATAATGCATCTAAACAGTCACACAATGCATACACACAAATTAAACAAAACTATATTAAAACTATTAAAACAAATATGTTCAACACCACACAGGCCAATTCTCAACTCCTCTGTCCACTCACGCGGTGAAGCCATTAATCATGTGGGCGTATTTGAGGATGACCAGGTCCAGCCAGCCACAGCGGCGCTTCCTCCCTGTGGTGACCCCCACCTCGTGACCCCTGGTCTGCAGCAATTCCCCCACTGCCTGTAAAACATCCACAATAATACCTCAGATCGGTTCCCTGTCACTCGCAAGTGTCAACAACCCACAATGACAAAACAATGGTTACACATCACAGCCACACTGAATGTTGTTAGCAAATACTGACTAGTGCTGGCAGACACTGGATCAGCAGTTTAAAAAAACTATGACATGAATTCAACACTTGTGTTGCATAATGTAACTCCAGCCCACACTGTAAGTCTATCTTGAACCCCAGACTGGCCTAAATTTATCCATGTGACCATGTGATCTTCATAAGAGGTTCAGGGTATATGAACGTTTAGCACCCAACAGCTGCACTCGGCCGGTAAAAGTCTCCCGTACTTGCCTTCGTTCTTTTCTGTGTGTGACATATTGCCATCATAAACACACATTGACTCAAAATAAACGGGAATGCTTGTACCCCAGTGTAATATTGAGCGTACAACTCGAGAGGCCCCATGAACACATAAGGGCGGGCTCATGTGGAGCAAAGCCATGTGTAGCCAAGTGTAATGTTAAGAATGCCACTGAGGGTCAACTTACATTGAGTTGTTCTGTCGGGAAGGCTCCGATTCCGACCCTGGTGGTGTAGGCCTTGGACACGCCGAACACATCACCGATGTTCAGGGGAGGGATGCCCAGGCCGGTGCATGCCCCGCCAACAGTGCAGTTTGATGATGTCACGAAAGGATATGTACCTGATGCATTGCAGGAAAGTAGCGATTCGGGTATCTCTTGGGGCGTTTTTGATGTTTGTATGAATAAATTCAACATATATTTGGAATGCGCTTGGAAATCTATGTTGTTATAAAAAAAATATAGATGTACCAAAGTCAATGTCCAGAAGAGCAGCATTAGCCCCTTCAACCAGAATTTTCTTCTGGGACCCGTGAAGAGCTTCATACATGTAATACACCCCGTCTCTCACCATTGGTCGCAATCTCTCAGCATACTCCTTCACGAGCACAAAGAAACATAGAAACGTTCAGGTTTGTGTGGATGTATTCTCCGGTGTTGTTCCTCTAACTTCCTCTGTTTACAAGGTCTGTATTGCAATACAAATGTTCAACGTACAACCATTTACAACACTTTTCTTAGACACACAACTTTTATCAGAGAACAAATGAATGAACTGCTGCTCTCCCTCTCTCTTCTGAATGTCTGCTTGTGTGTGTGAGTGTGTGTGTGTGTGTGTGTGTGTGTGTGTGTCTTGTTGCTTGGTTACGTGAAGCCCTTGGTTTGGGTGAGTAGCTACCTAGCTTGTGAGATGTAGTGAACAGCTGACTTTGTGATGAAAGCTGGCACTAAACACATCAGCAGCCTTATAGAGCAAAGAAATAGTTAGTTATCGGCCAGAACACCACGATTAAAAATTAAAAAAAACACGGTGAAATGTGGACCAGGGTTATCCTCATTACATTGCAGACTAATCAGATCATTGCATTTTGAATAGCCTAAATCGTATAAAATCGCTGTGGAGTTCATGGGTCGTTATTCTATCAAATACCTGCAATAGAGACCTTGGGCACCTCGTACCTTGAGTTTTTTCAGTTGGTCCTCAGCATCAACTGTCAAGGCTGGATACATGGACTGATACTGCTGGACAAGGTTCTTGAATCTACAATGATCACAGTAATGAATTATTTAAAATACTCATCGTTTTGCATCCCCAAAAGGCCTTTTTACTGTGAATGTATGTGTCATTGTGCATGCAGATGTAAATATGAGTGGCTCAAGAGGAAAGGGGCCTCGTCAGGCCCATCCCTACCTGGCAGAGAAGTCCTTGAAGTCCCCCAGAAGGTCACACACACGCAGGCCAGTGCGGGAGGCCTTGCTAGAATAGGTGGGTCCAATGCCCTTCTTGGTTGTCCCAATGCTGTTGATGTGAAACAAAGAGCACCCTGAGTCAAAACTGGAACATATATGGATTCTATACTGCTAAATAACGTTCATGAAATTGCTTATTTTGATGGTTTTAAGCTTATTTTCTTGTCTATCTTTACTTCTTTCCTTCTTGCGCTTGTCTCTGGGTTTCCTGTAGGCCGTCAACAACCTGGTGAAAGTCAAACACTGTTGGAAAAACAAAACGGAAGAAAACGTTTGAGCACCCTGCACCTTATTTGGAAATGGTGTAATATCCACAGTTGCCATCAATTGGCCTATCGAGGCACACGTACGCACCCAGGTGAGCTCTGTCGGACACAATCAGTCTCTTGTCCCAGCCCTTCAGACCTGTAGAGATAGCAAGGCACACGAGGGCATGTTCACACTCATGGGTTCCAGTGGCAATCACACAGGGTTTGAGTTAATTGAATTTACCTTTCTTCTCATTCTTATCGCCCTCTTCAAACAAACCGGGCAAATGTATGACTACGCCGTTTCCTGCGAAAAGTAAGACAATATAATTCCATATGCTGTCTCTAAAGACGCTGACTGATAAGAGTGTAGAATTGGGGACAGCTGCAGGGTTCTTACCGATAAGTGATGTACTCTTTGAGTTAATGATTCCACTGGGGAGAAGGTGGAAGTCATATTCCTTTCCATCCACGACGACTGTGTGTCCTGCATTGTTGCCACCCTGGAAATCAAAACCAAGACACCTTTACCATGCATTTGGTAGAAATATTCATATCCATTCATTCATATGAATTTGTGTTGACTCAACGCAGAGCAACAGGTATATACAGAATCTTCTGAGGCTTCTGTGGATAATGAACATGAAAGTGCATATGCATACTTTTTGATTTTTAGTGAGTAGCGGATATCGACTCCAAACAGCCCCCGATGTGATCAACATGTCCACCTAATACTTATTTTACCAGACTTGGCCGCTACTGGTGGATCTTCCACTGAGTCCCCCCTAGCTAAGACCTGCCCTTCTCACATATCAAGCCAACCCGGGAATGTGACCTCTAACAGTCCAAGTGGGCGGGGCTCGCCGGCCCTGCACAGAGCACATGCTGGTGTTAGTGTCAGCAGACAGAGTACAGAGAGTACAACAGGTCAGCTCTAGAGGGGTTTGTATACCATGTCTATTGCTTTAGCCCCTGGTTTCTGGGCAGAATAGAGAGTAAACAGTAAACAGGGGTTGGTCTACTCAATAATAATAGTATTAATAATCATATTAATGAATGTCCTCTCATTCATGGAGTCTACTTCTACTATAGACTACATAAAATGACATTTAAAAAAATATAATCATAACTCAGATATTCCTTTTTATTAATTCTTCGTGTTATAGGGCTATTTTGTCACCTTAATTTAGGTACAATAAGTTCAGTCCATGTATAAATTCCACCTGCTCATGTTACAACCAGTCTACTACCGCTGCTAAAAATGGACAAATCACGGCATTTGCAGGACCCCACACCTGTCAAGACATTTAACCTAGTGTATTGTAATTTTAAATCTTATTTTTCATTTGTATATGTTAATTTATAAGGATATCGCCAAGCAAGTTTAAGTTAAGATATATTTAATCGAAAGAAAAGTCCACCAAAACAAAGTTGGCTACAGTGTTTCCATTCTGCACAGCTTGTAACATATCGCAGCTTCGATTAAGTTTCAAGCTCATGGACACATCACAATTTAAACGTACTACGGACTATCCTATTACAACGCGAGAGAATAATGAAATACATATATCAATGCATAGTTACCTGGCATCTGCAGACTAAGTCAGCTTCAGTCGCCAACAAATCAACGACTTTTCCTTTGCCTTCATCTCCCCATTGCGCACCAAGCACGACTGTTACTTTATTGCCAATGTCGTTCCTTGATCGCTTGAACCCGGTTGCGGCGGGCGGATTATTGTAACTTTTGTCTTTTGACGACCAAGAGAATGACATGATGGTGGCGTAGTCCGTCCGTCTGCAGTAGACTAGACCGTTCCCAGGAGCAGCAGGACCATATCTATAACCACAGTCAATGATGTCAGAGCCAGGCGCACAGACCAGTGCGCGTACTGAGGCGCACAGACCAGTGCGCGTACTGAGGCGCACACAAGTTGGCTGTCAGAGACCCAAGGGCCTATAGGCTCTCCTGTTCCACCTAACTGTAGTTCAACGCCACCAAAAAGAGGATTACGAATGTTTCAAATATGCTTTATTAACACGTTTTAAAAATTGTCATCCACACATAATTGACAGAGCCCTTATATTTTTTTATAATTATGAAATTGCACAAGACGTTCTTATTTCCACATTTAAGCAATCTTTCTTCTGAAAAAGATACAAAAAGAAAAACACCGAAACTCTTAGAAATAGGGTTATAAGCCCATACATCATACAATGCTTTATAAAGCATAAGCATGTTTATAATTTAAAATTTATATACTTTATGTCCATATACAAAAGCTTTAGGTTTATTGATCAACAGACATGTTTATTAGTGAAAGCTTTAGATCGTAGCCTTCCTTTTCATTTTTTTTTTTTTGAGTACATCAAGAAGGACCCAATCTATCCATCCAGTCGAAGGCGTCACTATCCAGGCCACTGCAAAATATATCGTTGTTACAAAAATAATGTATATACGTTCAGCTTCTTCTCTTTCCTCTCCTCTTCCGGGACTCACCTGCAAGCAGAGATTGCATTTAATAGGAGGAATAGTCTATGTGGATATCAGAAAAAACTACAGATCCGCCATTAAAATTGTAATGCAAATAGGTTAGTGGCCTATTTAATTATTGACCCTTCAACAAATACGTTAACAAAAAGGTGTTACATAAAGCGAGTTGTTTGGGGGTTAGTGGATTAAACATTTAGAGTTATGGTAATTGGACAAATATGAATACAGAGGTAGGAGAGCCCTTCCTTCAGCATTACAATTCCCCCCCAAAGCTTTGATGACCAATATAGTGACCAGATATACCAGTCTGATTAATTGGGGTTAGACTATATATAATTAGTTTTCCTTCAGTCTTGATGCAGACTCAAAGGACACAGAAGAACCATGACACAAGCAGACACGTTGACTCTGATGTTAGGATTATTGCTTGGCAACTGCAGACTTTGCAAAATGGCTTGACAGAGAAAGACTTAAGTTGGACAAACACGTATACACCAGATTTGAGGTGGACAGACACTTGTTACATGGATTGAAGCGCTGACACTGACTGGAGCAGATTAGGATGATGGCCCCCGTTTAGGTCTGTTAGTTGAATATTTTGTCACATGACCTACCTTACTGCAACACACAGCCATTTTTATGTTTTGTTTGTCCGTTTCCTTTATTCCCTTATGTTTTAGAGAATCAAGTGGAAATGACAAAACAAAAAGGGATGCAATGTGATTTAAAATAAAAACAACATAAAATATCAACCGACACACTTAGAAAACAAATGTCACATATAAAAAATAGAATGCAAAATGCAATAAAAACAAGGTAAATAGGGATTTCCCACTGAGACGCGGCAAGAGACTAGCACACAACAGGTCTTTATTCAAGTTACTGGGTTGGTTACCTTCATGGCTCTTCTTTTTGTTTCGCTTAAAGAGCTTCTGCTTTTCCTTTGGGTCGGGCTGGATGGGGAGTGAAGCGGGCTCTGGCGGAGCTTCAGACACCGACGACAGTAGATCTTCTGGTCCCAGTCCGTCAGGAACATCGTATCCCTGGAGACTCTCGGAGACCGGCTCCTCGTTGTTTTCCGAGGTGGAATGTTTGTTCGAACTTCTTTCATTCTTACTTTGGTCTTCTTTTGTGCTTTCCTCTTGTGCTCCCGTCTCCATCGTTAAATCTCTCATCTGGTCACTCGTTTTATTTTGCCCAGCCGCCATTCTACCGCCCTCATCGCCCTCCTTATCATGCATGTGAGAATCTGCCACCGTCTGCATGTGCACACCATTAACCTGCTCCCCGACATCGTGGTCCGTTGTGTCCGGGGCTGCAGAATGTCCAACTGCCAGGCCTGTGTCCCCGTCCGGGCAGGCCTCCGCCAGGTCAGAGTTAGAGAAGCAAGAGGGGCCGGGATGTTGTGTGGTCAGGAGGACAGTGTCAGATTCATCCGTCGTGCAGCTGTTTAGGGAGAGGCAACGCTGGGGCTCAGGTGCTGGAGTCCCACGCAGAGGGCTGCTGCTGCTGCTCAGAGACAATAGAGGCTTCTCTAGGGGCCCCCCCTTCTGCGGTGAGACAGGCGGCTCCGCTGGGGCTGGGTTGGTTGCCAGGGAAGGTCCTCTGTGGGTAATGCTGGAAGGCGAAGCTGGCTCGCCTCGGGGTGCAGTCAGACTCGAAGCTGGAGTTCCGTGAGGCTGGCGGGTGAAGCCGTTCGCTCCGTCTGAGATGGCTTTTCCCTCCCCTGTCTGGGGTGGGCTGGGAGCGAGAGTGGTGGCCATTTCCGCCGCCGATGCTTTGGCTTCTTCTTCTTCTTCTTCTTCTACAGGCTTGACACTGGATCCTGAATGCAAGAGGTCAGAGTTACTTTGAGAGCACGCAATGAAACAGGCAATAACTATTGACACGTTTGAGTGAGTGTCACTGGAGAAGCAAAAATGCTGAAATTCTTTGACCAAGCAACAGAGCAATGGAGCAATAGCAAAGTGCACTGGAAAAGCGCACTTTAATGCAAGCGGTTACAGCTGCTTTGAGGCTGGGGGCGGGGGGGGGGGGGGGGGGGGGGGGGGGGGGGGGGGTAGCAGACAGTACCACCCCTGCGGATGGATGGAGGGCTCGGCCTCTTGTCCTTACCAGGCAGGCCGGAATCCCTACGCATTTCACTAGAGGGAACGTTTTCCAAATCGCACCTGGGCCGCGTCTTCCTGAGGCTAAACCCTTTCCTGATGTCCGCCAGGAGGTGGTCAATGATGCAGCCATCATTCGGCGGAGGTAGGCCTCTCTTTACTGGGGACAGAGAGATGGAAGGCAGGGGGTTAAAACCTATTCATGTTACCCGTTTTTCCCCAAACCGTCTTAGTTTGAACAAAGATACACAGAGTAAATGTGTGTTTTTGTCAGAACATACTTATTTTTCCATTCTCCCCCTTCTGCCTCTTGGATTCCTCCTCTGCCAGCTGCTTTTTGCGTTTCTCTGCCTTGGCTGCCTGCTCTTTTCTGGTTTTGTTTTCCTGAATACACAAACAAAGTGAAATGGATTTACATTCCACCGGCAACTACAAGGAGTTGGTAATAGTAGTAGACACAGAGAAATATCGAATACTTCTCTCCGGGACAAACTAAAATCGTAAAAGAGACCACACAACATAAAAGGCAGGATGTGCAGTAGATTGGGGGGGGGGGGGATATGTGCTGGATCCTGAAAGATAATCCTTAAAATTCATTATCGAAAATGAACTTTTCATTTAATTACAATGAGTCCCTGATTTCGAAAACGGAAGTTAAACATTTGCCAACCTTCAGGGCCTTGATAAAGAGGCCACGGAAAGTCTTGATGGTTCCGAACAGGTCCTCCAGAGAGAGCTGGCTGGTGTCCTCGCATAAATAGAGGGCCAGCTCACGCTTCTTCTTATCGATCTCCGAGAACTGTTCCTCTAGAGTTTGGCATGCCTGCAGGCTCTCCTAGTGTGAAGACAGAAAAAAGAGATCAAATATGCAGGGATTAGCAAGGGTCCTGGACTCAGATTCAGAAGGTCAGTTTGATGTCAGGCTCATCGGCACCTCTATTATTTTGGTGTACTGTTGCTTCACATCTTCGATGGAGTCGGGCAGTTTCTTGGCCGATTCCTTCAGTCGCTTCAGCAAGGCACTGGTTTCTGACTGAGTGGACTCCAGGTTTACCCTGAAGGTGGAAAGTATCCACATAAGTAGAATGACCTTTGACCTTGTGTCTTTTGTATAGGAAAAAAATATGAATCACATAATGCATTTTTTTAAAATATTACCCAGCTGCTTTCTCACAGATCTCAATATCATCTGGCAAGGCCAAAAGATCTGGGTGGTTAAGCTCCGCTTCCTGAAATTAAAAATAAGCCATATCAAATCTGAATGAGTTTCAGACTCCAACACATGATTCAAAAAGAGATCCATGAGAAGTGTACCTCCAGGATGTGATGAAGAAGTGTGATACGACTCTTGTTAGCTTTGGTCTCGGTTAGCTTCAGGAGAGAGCTAATCTTGAATCCCTCCGCATTGCCAGTGTGGCTTCCCTGGAAGCAGAAAGCGGTATTGGATTTGGAACCAGGAGTTCAAATCTAAATTTAAAACGTGTATTGAATAGAAGTGAGCGAGCTGTGAGTGCACCATCTCTTACATAGTTGAGGAAGTTCCCCACATCAAGGATTAGCCTGCAGAAACTTGGCATGCGAGTGCTTAGGCGAAGAGCTGAGGAGATATTCATATTGTCAACAATCGTGCTTTTTTTGATTGTCTTATAAGTCAAGAACAGATGACGAATTGAAATGGCATGTTTTGAGACAAATACAAAACATCTGCCATTCTAACTGTAGTAAACAACAGTATAATCAATTCTTTGTATATATATAAAATATATATATGACATGAGGTCACCACTAGAATATATGTTTACGCTGCAGAGGGAAGAGAGTGCTGCAGTCTTACCCTGGCAGGCATCTTCCACCAGCTTGGCTTTGGGTCTGAGCATGTCCAGAACGGAGGCAGTCTCTTCACACAGTAGCATACACTCAATCCTCAACTGGTAGCTGCACACAAGCAACGGACAATATGACTTCTCATTAAAAGCAATGGACAATTGCATAGCACATAGCAAGTATTTGTTGGTTATGGGCTTGTGATCCATGAAAGTGATTATTTACCATGGAACGGCCAGCAGCGAGGTGTAGAAACGGTCCACATTTGCCAACTTGATCTTTTCTCCCTGGAAGGTCTTCAGGTTCTCGATCTAAATTCAGTGCAGAGCATGCATGGTGGTTTTCCCTCTTAGTGATTCGTAAGTCAGGCCGGGGCTAAGGTTGAGCAAGCGATCACTAACCATGATGTTCAACGTGCCAACAGAAACCAACCTCATGCTTCTCAGGTAGCAGCTTAATGAGCTGTTTCAACACCTCCACATCAAACTTGGCCCGGTCGCCGTTCTCAATCATGACTACAAAGTCCTCATTTGAGCTGCGTCGACACAGGGGACAGAATACCGAGCACGGTTACGGTAAAAGGTAATTAACTACCATCAGGATGCAAAAACTAAAACCCATCCCATCTCTCACCATCTGAATTGCTTGAGGAATATGTTCAAATTCAGGTTTTTCTTTGGATCGATGAAGGAAACCTATAGGAAGAAGGCAGGTAAAAGCTCATTATTGACCACTGGGCTGTGCTAATTGGGTGCATCTGTCCTGTGTGTTGAGTGTTTGTTAAGCGCACCTCTTTAGGCTCCTTCTTGACAGGAGCAGCTGGCCCCTTGTCTTTGTGCTCGGCTACCGGGAGACAGAACAGCTGCTCGATACTGCTGTAGTCCGGCTCATGAGGAGCACTGTCTTTCTGTGCCGACGTCCACATAGACTGACCAGCTGTGCTTGAAAAAAAGAGAATAACCACCGCCGCACTAATATCGGAAACACACCAACAACGGCATGAATACTGCCCATAGCCTCCCTCTCTTGCCTTTGTTCGAAACTAGAATAATGTTTCTCCCCCCCCTCCCCCCTTACCTGTGGCAGTGCGGAGCTTCTGCCAGTTGAGCTTCTTCATCCTCAGGGTGGGGAAGCGGCCCGCCTTGGACAACGGGGGAGCTGCGGAGCCCAGGCTCACGACGCCGTCAGCCATGATCAGGCCGGGGGCTGGGGGCGGCGGGGGAGGCATGCCGGGTAAGGCCGGCGGTGGTGGTGGTCTGCTGCCACCTCCTGGTAGAGGAGGGGGAGGAGGTGGCGGAGGAGGTGCGCCTGGTAAGGGTGGAGGAAGCGGGGGTCCAGCAGGCATGCCTGGCAGTGGAGGAGGAGGGGGCGGAGGAGGAGCCGTAAGTTGAGGGGGGCCCTGGTTGGTGCCAGGGGGCATACCGCCTCTCATACATGGGGGCAGGGGTGGGGGTGGTGGCGGGGGTGGTGGTGGAGTGCATAGAGGCAACTGGGCAGTTGCAGGGCTTTTAACGAGTCTTGCTTGGTCACCGGTGGCCGCGTCGGTCTGAACAGCCTTGTCCACCTTCCTGACTGGCAGCATGTCCACTTCATGATGACCCACGCTGCTCCTGCCCTTGGAGAAGACCAGCCGCTCCATGATCTTCTCACACGACTCCATCTGAGCTGCAGCACAACATGGGCTTCATATGTGAACACTCGTCTCACAGACAATGACAATCCTGCTTCTAAATGACGTTGTACTATTTACCAGCAGACACCTTCAGCCAAAGTGACTTACAGTGAATTGAGATACAGGTCACTGAAGGATAACTTCAGGATTTTTCACCCTGGACCCCATTTTCCCATCATTTTGGGTCTAACTGACTAATGTGGACAACAACTTATGAAAGTGGTCCATTATTGAGCGAGAACGCAGCCGGGAAACGTCTGCATTGCAACCCTTTGGGGCCCCAAACAAACAGACCGGATCAAAGCGAAAGGTAAAGAAAAAAGTTGTATTTCACTGTAGGGATCCTTTCCATAATGTTGTCAAACACTTCTAACAATTTGAGCCTATCAGTGGCAAAACACTTTTAGAGGACGTACATTGACGGGCTCAATTGTCCCAAAGGGTTACAATGCAGACGCTTCGCGGATGTGTTCTCGCTCAATACCGGACCAACTTCATAAATTGTTGTCCGCATTAGTCAGTTAGACCCAAAATGATAGGGAAAAAGGTTATCCTTTAAGGAGCAGGTAGGGGGTTAGGGCATCTTGCTCAAGGTAGGCTGTGGACAAGGGAACATATACATGAGCGAACATATACATGTGGCATGAACTGGGTGAACTCACAGTCTTGGGCCAGCAGAAAGGCTCTGTTGGTGAGACTCTCCAAGGCTTGCCAGAGATCACATCGCTCTGGCTCCAGCAGCAACAAGGTCTGTAGGATGGACAGGAGTTGGAGTGATGCAGGGGAGCTGCTTACCTGGAGAGACACACACACACACACACACACACACACACACACACACACACACACACACACACACACACACACACACACACAGACAGAGAGAATATCTTTTAGCTTAACTTTGTAAACACATTCTTATGTCAAGATATTTAAAAGATGAGATGTATCTCAAGGGTGTAAACTTGGGAACAAGATTAGAAAAGATCAGGGAACCAGCAGATAAGCTGGTATGCAACATGAGAGATCGGGATCGTTTGTCCATTCCTAACTAATGCCTCCCATTTTGTACAGAAATTAGCAAAGATAATGAGTGGCATTTTCCTTTGACTGAAGCTCTACTCACTTTGTTGAAGAGGGTGGTGAAGACCTCCAAGTGACTGCTCATGTCAATGCCGCCATACACTCGGAGCAGCTCCTCCTCATCCTCAGCCATAGCCTCTTCGAACGCTTCACATTGAATGATTAAGTCTTCTTCCTCCTCGTCTCTGAAAATAAATAAATCACACACACAATCATACACATACTCTCAACCGGCACTGGGACACCTCAGCAGCTTAAACTGCTGTCAACAATGTCAAGATGAAGTCAAATTTAAACTTAGACAGCCCCAAGTACATTCTGTGTGTTACTTTGAGTGTTTGAGGTGGATTTAGGACAACTGAGGAACGACTCACCTCAATTTAGGGAGTAAATCAAGCAATTGGAGCCCTGCAAGACAACAATAACAGACAGCATTCAATCACGGTAAAATATAATTGTTTTGTTCTTAAAAAAAGTTTAAACAGCTCACTTTGTGACAGCAGCGTTATTGACATGGTGGAAGATGACATGGTGGAAGATGGCACAGGTGTGCAATTAGAAAGTAGGCGTGGCTAAACAATCACTGGAGGAGGGCCTATTAATGACTCAAATGACACCAGCATCTTGGTTGTATTCAGACTAATTCAGACTTAGGATATGATTTATAGTATTCAGACATAAAATATGTACGTATGTATTGTATTATATTATGATAGCCAATACTAAATCAAATAACCAGTGTTTGTGCCCAGTCAACAGTTATAATTGGCCTGGGCAACTGACTACTTAGTATTGGCCACTTGGCGACTATCATGTGGATTGATGGGTAAATTATATAGATTTAAAAACTAAAAACAAAACAGCTCGCAGTCAGAAAATAGCCATTGTGTTTATTGTATCAATGTCATTCAAAGTCACTGCAAAGTTAAACACTATTCATATATATTGCTAGAATAGATATGTTTCTGTCAAATTCTAAATACTGCTGTAGAGGCTGTAGGTAAGATTTAAGAGAGTGAGAGAGAGAGAGAGAGAGAGAGAGAGAGAGAGAGAGAGAGAGCACAGAAAAGAGAGGAAGAGCGCAAAACCAAAAAACGTCCCCTCCCTCCCTACGTTTCTCCGCCATTGAGGAATGTTGCATTTCACGCACCTGTGATTGACAGGCAAGATGGATTCTCCAAACCAATCCATTGGTCAGAAATTAGTCGGGAGCAGTCTAAAATGTAAATTGGCCCATACAGAGGCAGGCGCAGTCAACTCGAAACAGATATTCTCACAGCGCATTTCACCCACCTGAGGGATGGCTATGCCATATCTTACACTCAAATAATAGCTCTTAAATCTTACCTACAACACTTTTAAATGTTGTTAATTATTTCAGCACTTGTGTATAACGCTGTGGATTTAAAGCAGCGTAAGCTCTCAGGTGTAATGAACTTGAGAATGAGGGCGTCAGTGCTATTCTTGGACAGACCCATTGATGGAGATCTGTGTAGCGCACCTCTTGCTGATGGCCCATTTCTCTCCCCCTGCAATCCAATTAACTTTCACTCCAGGGAGCTCGACTGCATTTAACAATCCAACGCAACAGTGTGACTTTGCTTATGCTCCGAGCCCCTTGACTCCTGTGATAAATTGCAGAAAACGGGAAGCTAAGCGTACCGATAAATTCCTTCCTCATCTTATCTCTCTGCCTGAGGTCCTCCGCCCCAAAGATGGTGGCGTTGATGACGCTCAGCAGGGTCACCATGTAGGGGACGTTGTCCGTGGCGTGCAGTTCATTCATGATCACACTGAGGCGGTACTGCTGGGTCTTCACGCCCTGAGGGGGACAAGGCAAACACTTTAGGCTATTGGCTTAGAACACCATCTGGAGGCAGGGGGTGGATCATGTGATTTAGTGACGATGACGTCACTACCTCATAGCAACTGCCATCAGATGACATGACCTATAATCTACTATGATGAAAAACTAAAACTAATACAATAGATACAAAATAAAAAAACAAACTAACAGTGCAATATCATCACTATCAATACAATATCGTAGCATTGTTTTGAGCTACATGCTACAGCACTGGAGGCGTGCTACAGAAACAGCGCTTGCCTTGTAGTGGTCGAGGGCGTCCAGTGCCAGGCGGTATCCATCTGAGGAGAACATGCTGAGGGCCGCCAGCAGTTCAAACACCTGCTTCTTCACCATGATGTTGGAGGTGTCCAGCGCTGTGGAAACAACCACGCAAACAAAGTGGCTGTGGCTGTAGCACTGACTGGCTAGCATTTCTTTTAGGTTCATGTTCATTTTCATTCTCTCCTGGTTCTTTTTTTTAAGACATGTTAAGACATCACATCTTAGACTTTGTCCTCTTGAGATTGAGCTGTTGTGACATGAAGCGGGGGTGAAAATACAATATCTATGATTGATTGATGATCTTGCAATGTCCTGCTCAAAAAAGTGTTAGAATATGTGTTTGATAAATGGAATAATTATTTATGTTGAGTATTTATACTTTGTGAATAATGAGTTATTATAATAACACAATTTGCCATGTTACATTAGACTTATGCTTTGTTTATTATATTGACACTGTGTCGTACATGCTTCGGTATTGGTCATAGGAATAACATGTTTACGTGTTCTTATCAAGGTGACACATAGACAGCCACCAAATAGAGAATAAAAAAACAATGGTTCCAAGTGTCTGAGCATTTCTTTGATGACCCAATGATGAATTCATAAAGGAATGTTTTATGTAGTTTAAAAATAAATCTTTCAGGTGTTGTCAGGTAGCTCAGCTCGGATTCAACGTGTGCCAAACCTTGGGAGAGTTTGCGGATGTAGCCCTCGTTCTCCACGATGAAGTGGATCCCCGCCGAGGAGTTCATCACCGCCCGCACGCAGCTGACGCAGGTGAGCTGCAGGAGGGCGTCGGCGATGCGGGAGCAGCCGCGCCCCGACAGCCGGTCCAGGGCCTCCAGGAGGAGATCCAGGCCGCTGAGCTCCAGGAACTGCACCATCCATGCCTGATCGCTGCCCTCCAGCCGGCGCTTGAGCCCAGAGTAGTTGACCACGGTGGGCACCTGCAGCAGCCTGATGCACAGCTCCGGGTCGGCGCTCTCCAGGTTGGCTTCGGGCTGGGTGTCCGAGTCCTGGGAGGAGCCCAGGCGGCCCCTGACCGCCGCCCACTTCTTCTTCCCCTCCGACTTCTCTGTCATGGTGGCTGGGAGCAAAACACTGGCCGACTGAAACAAAGTTACCAGTTTGAATTCAATAAGGACATTATTGTAAATGATACATTCGTCCATCGCGTCTGTCTTAAGCGCGCACACACACACACACACACACACACACATACACTTTCCTTATTGGGCAATTTATTGTTCCTTATTTCAGTGGATCTGCCGGAATTGCATGCTTGAGTTGATATCTGACATTTTTGTTCTAAACCAAGAGGAAACTATAGGAATGCTATCAAGACCAGAGGAAGCAGACGAAACAAACCTTTATCAGAGCAACACAGAATAGGAAACAATAGCGCTGCAATTTGTGCATCAGTTAAATATGTGTCAGCATTCCCATCATTGGCAAGCATCCAAACGTAATCCCTTCCTCAAAGGAAGTAACCCCACTGTTCGCTCATAACACCCAACCCACAGCAAACACTGTCCGCTCGGGGCAGTTAGTGAGAATATATACGGCTACAACTTTTAACATTTTATTTTCCCTGTTGATTCCTCAAATATGGCTCATCATAAGTTGAGCGAGTCCAAACTAAGCGATGCCTTGTTAAAAACGTATTTATTTTCAACTACATACCACATATTTGCATTCATGAAACGATAAGCAGTCAATGTTCAATACAATAGGTATAATCTATCATGAAAACATAATTGATTCATTTTCTATAGATGGATTCCGTAGATTGTTCCAGCACTACGGAGAACAAATTCAAATGTAGGTTTTACCGTAATTAAAGTCACCATTCCGCAAGAAAGTTGGTCATAGTTGTTGATGACTAACACTGACGCTGAGGTCAAGAAGTAAACAGGAAAGTCACTGAACATACCTAACAGTGACTACACAGTGGATTCCACTAATCTATGTATACACATCTGTGCTCAGACATCCACCACACAAAGTAGAACATAAATAACCAACAAAATAACAGACAATTAAATATTGGAAAAAAACCTTTCCATAGAAAGTTGACCAAACTCTTGCTCAGACAGTGAGCGTGTGACTGTGCCCAACATGACTCATCCTGCTGGTTTCTTGTGTTTGTCTTATTAACTGTATGCTTGGCCAGGCTCAGCAGGTGTTGGATGATCATCATAAACACACACTGAGTGTCTGACTCTGGAACCACAGCAGCCTGGACTTTCTCACTCCCTCCTCTGACTCTGCCCAGATTATACAGGGCACTACCCGTCAAGTATTGTTTTATCAAAGCGTGTTGGCTTTATATCGCAAACTGCAATCTTGTACCATAAACTACAGACGCGATAAGATTCAATCTAGGGAAAACCATCGTATCTAGATAACACACATGGCAGGGATGCGAGAAAAAAAGAGAAGCTTTGTGGACTATCGAATCAAACTAATGAGATTCCATTTGTTCGTGTTATCTCTTAAACGTGAGACGTTTTTCCTCACACAGGCTGGCCCAAGCGTTTGTCACGTTCAGCTGCAGACGACGGCGCTTTGCTTGACTCCTGCTGGCACCGTGAGATCGTTACCGTGGCAGCAAACAAGCGCACAATAGCCTTTTTAGAATAGGCTTTCTAAAAAAAAGAAAAAAACACAGCTTCAAAGACCTTTGTTCATTTGCCAGAAAAAGGGGTGGAATACTCCCTGTGTTTATTAGTGCCTCCAGTTCAGAGCTAACAGAGGCCATCCCCACCAACACACCATCAACACCATTTGACTCAGAAAGACTTTGTCTACTTTTGCCTTAATGTCTTTAACTCAAGGACATGAGTGAACCAACTGTTAGTGACACATCGTCTTCAAATCCCATGAACGGCTGCAGTATTTCAAATTTGGTAAACCACTGTAGTGACTGCATAACAATTGACATGTTTTTGGTATTTTTTTGTCGGTCAAAAGCAGAAGTACCCAGTAGAAACAAGTCACATTGCTTTAGGGAGGAAAATACTTTCCTGGGACAGGAAATTCCACTTATGGTACTGCTGACACCAGAGACCCATCTGTTGCTTTTATAAAACAGCAACTTTCATGTATTTATATGTATTATATTATATGTATTAAGAAATGCTATCCTAATGCTACCCTATATAGCTGTGTACATAAGCGGTAATGCTTGTGTACATATAAAAAAAAAAAAATGTGATCAGTAACAACAAATTCTACTCTATATAGCCATACATAGTGTAGGCTACATAAACAACAATGCTGAGCAGTGTACAATGAAATAATGACTATATAAATGTTTTCCTTTCTCCGGAATGCAAAATTCCCATATTCCACAGGGAGCTGGATGAAGGCAGGAACAAAATTATGCTAAACTTTAGATTTTCCTTTCTCAAAAGCTGATGAAAATGGTTTTTTATTAACACCAGATTGATGCATCGCTCCATCTGATGATTAGAATACACCTATAGCTGTAGCCCATCAAATCTAAATAGAGCCAACATCTGGTACTCATTTCTTAGATGTCCCGTGGTGTCCTCTATCCTTTGCCGAGTCCCAAAACATTCATACATCAGAACCAACACTCTGATGCTGTTCTGTCCATTTAATACACATAGAGACACATCTGTAAGATTTCCCATTGTACAGTGATGAAAACAGCATGATTCCTTAGCTTGTTTTGTCCGACATAACGTATCGTTCTTCATCGACCTTCTCTAACAGTGATAAGTATCCAACGGTTCCAGCGGATCAGTGGCAAAAATATATTTTAATAGCAGCTTACAAAAGACACAAAAATCGCGAATCCGGGCCCAGCCTCTTACTTGCGTTTCTATTCTCACACGTTGGCGAACCAAACCGGACTACTCCGTTATAAATAGATCACCTATGATGAAGAAGAATGATAATCAAATGTAGGCCCGGGTATAGGAGCGACATCACATCTGCTTACCTGACGTTAGTCCATGAAAAAAAGGAGGAAAAGTCCTATTTTCGGTTTACGTGGAGGGGGATTTTCACTGTTGTGTGTCTCCGGCTTCTTGCAACGCCGACACTCTGCAGGAAAAACAAACCCGCCGTGGTATGCGGAGCGCCCCTGTCCAACCGGGCACCGCTCCTGGACTCAAATGCGCGACGCGGAAAACAGCGAGCACAACTGGACCGCCCATCACACGCCTCGCATCTCAGTTGCTGGACGAAACTGTTGCTCGTGATGTGGTGGTGGTGGGTGGATGTGGTGGTGGTGGTGGTAGTCTGGATCTGGAATAAAACCTCCAGAAATATTATTAGGCTACGGAAATATTGTATACAGGCCTACACGAAATGTCGTGCAGTCAACTACTCCAGACCGAGTGCTAGTTGTCATCATATGTTTGTTAGCGATAAGGCCATACGTAGGTCTACCATCCTGGCTAATTACTTGACAAAACAAGTGTTGTCTAATTCAGTGGTTCCCAACCTTTGACTTTAGGTGTAGCCTACCACTAAATTGTCATCAAGACCTTTCGTGGATATACAAACTGTAAAAAATAGATTTTGCCAGCGCCCCCTTTATACACAATTATTACTGCAAGAAGGCCATGGCCAGTGGGAAACAGCAGAAAGAAAAAGTCAGCAACACTGCTTATGCTCTCAGTGTTTTTATTTAGCAAACACACATTAACACAAAACATCAATGGAAACATTACAATGGAATGCACAAAGCGATAACTATTTTTGAAATAATAACAAGCCATAATACTATACTTGCTGAACAATATTTATAATATAATCCTAATAATATATTCATTTTCAATTATCTATATATTTTTTTCTATTATTGTACATTTGTCTATTTCCAGAATAAAATCCCACCTAGGCCTACCACCTGCAGTAACCTCGCCACAGGCTGAAAAACACTGTCTAATTGTTTTAATGTTCCAACAATGGCTCCAGAAGGATATTTTCTTCTGCATGTGGTGATATAGCGCTGATAGATTGAGAGATAGCAGTGGCACAATACATCTAAAAACATATGAATTAATTTATTAATTTTAGCCTATATGATGTGTTATTGGGGCTATGCAGTTTGTGAATGTTCTTTTAAAGCTAAATTAAGGCATTTAGCAATACAGTGTAGGCTACAAACTGGGTGCTATTGCATAAACAATAGGTTATTGTATTGTAGGCTACAACCAAACATGGCAAATGAAATAGCCTAATTGTTATTTGTAAATCAATGTCTACATTAATTAGAAATCAATAGAGGTGGCAAAAGTACACACATTCTGTACTTAAGTAGAAGTACAGATACTTGTGTAAAAAAATACTTTGATAAAAGTAGAAGTACTGATTCAACTTTTTACTCAAGTAAAAGTAAAAAAGTACAGGCTCTGAAAAGTACTCACAGTAAAAAGTAAAAAGTAAATTTTTAAATCGGCTGTTTTTGTGCAAAGCTAACGGAACCTCACGTCATATTAATATAATATAAATATCATATAATAATAATAATATAAGGGAATAGGAACTTTATTTCAACTTATATTACTGCCATTCTGAATGTATTCAGCGTGAACAACAACAAAAACAAAGTAGACAGAAAAAACAAGCTCTATTTGCTGTCGCCTACACTGTAGCTGGGTGACCTCGCCTCTACATAGGCCTAAACAAATCACACAAAATGATTATAGTAAAAGCAGCATGAATTACAAACTCAACAAGGTCAGTTATACCATAAAACTTATTGCAATGCAAATAGACATTAAATGGACTGCAAGCATATACTCAACTTAACCCCCAGTTTACCAGTTCTACAGTAAAACTAACACGGTCCAGAGGGACCAAACCTTACAGGTTTAAGATGAAGGGTTACTTAATACTGATGAGATTATGAGCAGAATATACATTTTCATATAAAAATGTTTCATTAAACTAGAATTGCCGCAGTCAAAGTGCAACAGTATACATTGGCCTAAAGAACTCCCCATAAAGCCTGAATGTTAGTTTGTGTGCTACACACAACAGCACTGGCAAAATGTGGCAATCGCAATCTGGCGATCGTAAATAAAAGTACGGCGAAAACTCTCAAGTAAGTCTCAAGTGAACTGTACTCTGCAAAGTCAAAGATCAAATGGCCAATATTCTCATCAACACGCAGTGTGTGCATCGTTGGAACTTCGGTGCCATTGTGACAT
>OOFB01021130.1:2570-17094 GCA_900323305.1 Trachyrincus murrayi
GGGGGGGGTGGGGGGGGGGGGGGGGGGGGGGGGGGGGGGGCTCCAAATGCTGAAGTTATGAAAGGATAGCGGGCACGGGCCCCGGGGCCCCGGCCGGGGATCTATTAGCAGAATATTACATTCCACTGTAAGATCTGAAGGTCTGCCAGCGAAGGAAAGACAGGAAATACAGAGAGCCAGGAGAACATCATGTAGTCTTGTCTTGTTCTCTTGTTTTTATTTAGTTGTCTTGTCATTTTGTTTTGTTTAATGTGCTATTATATATTAGTGGGCGTATTACTCCTTTTAGTCTACCATCCAGGACGGCAGGAATTCATTAACATCCAATTACATTTTCGTTGGATTTTATTCTTCAAAAAAGTAACTAAAATATAAGGGACATTTATTCATACATTATTATTATTCATAAAATTATTCATACATTATTCATACATAATTTATTTAAATAAATGAATTATGTATGAATAATGTATGAATTTAAATAAATGAATTATGTAGAATTTTATTCGACCATTTTTTTATAGATCAAATGTTATGTTTTGTAACTGGCGTTATCGCCATAGCTCATAAAGTTAACATTTATTGAGGAAAAATAACAATATCAATTCTTTATAGGGTTAGGGTTAGTTTATGTGTAAATAGAACCTTTGTAAGCAATACATTTCTTATGGTTAAACACGTTTTTTCTTGCATTAAAACGTTAAAAAAAGAGTCATCCCTGCTCATGGGCATGGCAATAACTTGACAAAGGTCAAGCTACGGACCTAGTTGGCTCCTCTGGCACAAATATAGCTTTAGTTTATTTTGAACTAATCACCGAGACAGAATCATGGACGCTTCTCCCATATTTTCGACCGCAAACCCTTTAGTCTCGCAAACTCGACATCCCCGGTTGAGCCACCAGAGGGCGCTGAAAACATCATGGCGCTGTATTCAAAGCGGCCACAGGAGGGCGCTGATGAGGCGGAGTTTTTATTCAACCCAATCCAATTAATAGTTGTATTGGCATGGCAACACGTACATTGTACAACATAAAAATGTACATTGCCAAAGCAGTTGAAACATTAAAGAAAGGAAATATAATGTAGGCTTAATAACAAAAGTGCAAATATAAAATACAAAAAAAACAAGTTAAAAAAAACATGAAAAATGAAGTACCAGCCATGTACTAAATAAGTAGAATATAACAATTGTTTATGTTACCAAAAACAAACACTATGGCTTAGGTGTTGTCGTATAATGTGTCCTGTGTGGAGCCCTTTGAGACTAACTGTAATCAGTTAGGGCTATACTGCCCGTATGGGCGAAGTGGTACCAAACATTTTGGAGACCTGCTTACCGGGAATACATGTCGACAAGTTTGAAAACTTTTGATGAATCAGGGGCTGAGCTATAGGTGTTACCAATCCGGAATACATAGAATCCCTAGAAAAAAAAATAGGTATCCAATTTCACTGTGAATAACTAATAAAATGTGTATTATATTAATAGCGAAGCAGCTTTAAGGATCAAGCACAATTAGGCAACTTAAATCGCCGTTTTGATTCGTGTTCCTAATGTTTGTCATTGCTACTTATGCTTCATGATCAAGATATTGATGTTTACACGTATGACCCTCCCCACACACAGAACTGTCAGTCATTTTATTGTTTCACTGGATATCATTTGGCATTAAGTGTTGGAAAATAATGAAACCCTTTTGCCCTCTGCACTTGTACCATCTTGCCTTGTTCATTGTAGCCATTCAATGATGCCGTTAGTTAGAGTAAATGTATAAAGTGTCAGTTTATTTTCCTGAGACTCAACATCGACGTCAACTAAAGATGGGTTATAGGCCCGTGAATCATCGTAAAAATGACCATTTCAGAACGTATTTTATTGCAAGTAAAATCTGACAATCTCTTCATACAGTTACCAACTAAAACTACCAAGTCAAACATTTACCAACTACAAGTCATCCAACTACACCCCATCAGAGTAGCCAGGCACATGCTCCTCAACAGCTTGTAGTGAATGGGAGCTGGAACACGCAGTACACACCGTAGCGCCAGACATGACACGTGTGCTTTAGTAACAGACAACAGAAACAGTGAGTCTTTTCTAGTTTTTTTTATTGTAGCAATAGAAAGAACCCTTTAAGCTTTGACTGCGAACTTGCGCATGGAGTAGAGCAGGTCCTTGCGCTGCTGCTTCTTGGTCCGGAGACTCTGCTCCTGTTTTGTGAGCAGGCGTCGCAGAGCCCGGGTCTTCTTGGGTCTCAGGTCCAGGGGCTTGTACTTCTTGCCCTACGAACAGAACATCGTTTTTGTCAATGGAGATTTCAAATATTTCCTCTTGGAACAATTTGTTGTTGAGAAATAGTTACACAGTGCAGGTTTAATAATTTCACATTGAACATAGAGTGGCCAGGAATCACACTATAAAGATACAAAGGTTTCAGATTTAACCGGAGGGGAAAAAAATCCAAAATGGTCAACTTGTTTTTAAAGTTGTAACTAGAAGGTGTGGATTTATAGGCCTTAACGTTCCACAAACAAACAGGGGTCACCTCGTGTCTCAGTCTTTTGGTAAGCAGTTGTGAATGCTTCAGCAAAACATCAGCTCACAGTTATCATCTCAGACCAGATGCCAAAACAGAAATTGAGGAACGCCACTAAGTTCAATCAGTATTAAATAACACCTTTACACACACACTTACATCTTGGAGAGTTTTGAGGCAGCTCCACCGGTAACCTTGGCGACGCGGAGCTGGGACAACTCATTCTTCAGGTCATCCAACTGCTTTAGCAGCTCCTCCTTCTTCTTGCCCCGCAGATCTCTAGCCTTGATCTTTGCCTGAGTAGGAAAGGTCCACGTTTTAAATCACACAGGACATAAGGGTGTCACAGCAGAGTAGACGTAATCATTAAAAGAAAGAAGGAAAAAAATGACACCTGCCTATGAAGGGTCATTACAATACTAAACACTGGTCATCTATTGTCTCAGTCTTTTGGTAAGCAGTTGTGAATGCTTCAGCAAAACATCAGCTCACAGTTATCATCTTAGACGAGATGCCAGAGGCGAATTACCCGTCTTGTAATACACGAGCAACATATATATTTAACCACTTCAGCAAATATTAATATTCTGCGTCATAACTTAGAAGGTAAAACAAAGCAAAATCTTGACATGTAGCCCCATGGACTCTATTCGGGTAAGCCCTCCCACGGTTTGGGAACAACCGGGTTACACGACAGGATCCAATTTAAGCAAAGCAAATAAGTCGGGTTCAATATCATTAATCCGTAGTTAACGCTGTTATTATGACGTTATATATACACGTTATGCATATCATATTCTAGGCAATATACACGTTATGCATGCAATCCGCATGGCCGTATCCGAGTCTGCGCAGTAGCACACGGCCCATCGGCAGCGAACGTGTACCGGACGACTGATTGACATTTAAATCACATATTGCGCGAGACTAGTCGAGATAAAAACACATAAGCGGTGACATAACAACCTAAGGTGGGTATGTAGGACAAACTATGGCGTTTTGAAGGGAGAATAACATGTAAAATGTGGCGTTTTGCAGAGAGGAGACTGTTCTCTCACCATGTTGCTCCTCGCTGCCCTGTTGGAAAGACCGGATATACCGCGCGTTGAGAACAAGTAGTTTCCGGAAGAGGCGGGGCTTATCTCAGCCAGTCAGAACAGCGCCCTCTGGTGTTATGGAGAACCAAATGTTATAGTAATATTGACAGTACAGTACACATATTATTACAAACAGTAATGATTGTTAAAATAAAGAATGACTAAAACAATGACATCTTTTATGAAGCATTAAATAAAAAAATATAATACAATTGACGGCTTGTTTCTTGTACTCTCAACTCTAAATTACTTTTTGTTAAATGCTCTTGTTAACAATGTTACTGAGTGCACGTGCCACAAAATGAATTATTGAGTTTAATTAAGTCAGTCATGAAATCTCATCTTTTTTATTATTAATAAATGAAAAAATTGTGCTGACAGATACAATTTAAACATATGAAAATTCTGTAGTTGATTGTACAGTATTTGCAGAGACTCCAACACTCGGAACACAGTGAAAGTGACAGTATGTTAATCCTTGGTGACAACGCCAGCCATGTCTAGCGTCAACATTTATTTTACCATCTCATACATGTAAAGATTCTACATTATTCCCCTTATCTTGGTCCATTGAAAACCTACTGCTTCAATCATATTGCAAACATGCTGAATCACTGAACATAAATCTTTTTTTTGCATAAAGTTGTGTTTGTCATTTAGAAGACAGACAGCTGGTTCCATCCCCCATTCCGCATGTGTTTCTGGGGTTCATGATTATATTTTATCGACAAGCATTCTGCCAGACCGACCAGGGGAGTTGGGAGCGCTGACAGGAGGCATGCAGATTTTGTGGTGCTTTCATCAATGGTAAAACAACAGCAATCACTCTGATATAAGGGTCACAACATAGTAACGGACAGTACAAACATCATAGCGCTGTGGTAATATGACTATAAATACTGAATCCGGTCATATTACCGCATACACACCTCTTCATTTATAAAGTTCTGAATGCATATGTACATTTCCATATGTATAAATATCATACCATATGTATATAATATGTGGAATGTCATTTCATCTATAGCGACACAAGGCAGGTCAAGGTGTGTGCATGTCCTCTGGTCACCGCTTACACTTCAATCGCGGGCTCTAACCGGTACCAACCGGTTCCAACAGGTCTAAGTCCAGTATGTCCTGGAAGCCCTGCAGGAGGAGTCTTCAATCGGACCAGATGAGCTTTGTAAAGAGGTTTGGATGGGGTTGGAAGTCCCAGTAAGTACTCTGGATCTAAGCCCCAGACCCTGGATCTAACACCCAGACCCTGGATCTAACCCCCGGTCTAACCCCTAACTCCTGACGCCCACCCGGCTGGACCAAAATCCCAAGTCCTGGACGGGCGCCCACCTGGATCCGGCCCAGCAGGACACAGCTCCTTGCCTCTGTGGCGCTGCATCTAGGTCCTGATATTAAACCCCTCCAGGGTACCCTACACCCCGTACCCAATCACTCGTCCACAGATGCCCTCTTCCACTCGTCACCTAAAAACTTGTCAAGTAAAAAACAATCCCAACCCTCACCATGGATTAGAAATAGTTCTGTTCTTTGTCTCCGGATCACTCTGAAGAACAACCAAAAAGCCCCATTATCTTTATATAAAAAAAAGCACAAAAAAGACCATTTGAAAGCAGAGTGAGAAACAGCTTAAAGCTCAGTAGTAAGTCATCGTCGTGGTCGTGTTCAGGGTCTCCTCTTCATCAGATCCAGGGAGCGGCAGCGCCAGAGATGGAGGGTCGTATGCTCCCCTTGGGAGAGGGCTTGGATCCAAACCACGACATCTAGCAGAAGATAACATGAGATTATATACGACTACTTAGAAGTACTTTATTAATACCCGGCGGGAAATTAGGGGACAACATTCAACACAGAATGCTACTAGATCATTTTATCTGAAGGGAAAATGTTTTGGGTGAAAATATGAAATAAAAAAATTATTACAGTAACCAAAACTGTGAGGGCAGCACCAAACACACAATATGAAACACCTCTGGTTGGTTAGGTCTATGTTTCACCAAATCCTCTGGTTGGTTAAGTTATGTCTAGGTTTCACCAGATCCTCTCGTTGGTTAGGTCTATGTTTCACCAGATCCTCTCGTTGGTTAGGTCTATGTTTCACCAGATGGACGGTTGTTACTCGTTAACATTCACAAAACATCACTCAAGAGTCCTAGGAGACGTTCTGTTGAAGGTAAACCTTGCGTGTTTGGTTACAAGCCGACCGCTGCCCACCTTGTACTCCAATGTCTGCTTCAACATGTCCTCCTCCTCTCGTGTGAAGTTGAGCAGAACGGAGACCGCTCGGATCAGATGGAATGCCTGAGGATCAGAGGAACACAGAGAGAACGGTCAGTAACCGGTCACATTAACCCATCACACACTGAGCCCTCACACACTGAGCCAAATGATACTCTTGGCCACCTGCATAGCCGAGAGCGGCCGTCGCCGTAGATTATGTGGACCTCTCCTCCAAAAATGTAAAACTACACACCAGGGCGACAGATGGCCCACTTAGTCTTTCCTGCTACGTTCTTTGGTTCATTTATCACAGACTAGTTGAGGAGGTGCACATATATGTTGATTTATACGACGCATCGTCTTCACATGGCGATCGCCACCTCAAGCGAACACACGCTAAGCCATGACCGACATGTTAGTAGTCCATGTTGTCGTCTCACGGTGTTCATATGCACAAGACCAAACCCTGACGCTCTCACCTCAGCCTCGCGGCACGACATGAACTTGAGCACCACGTGTTTCAGGTACTCAAAGTTGATCTCCCGCGAGTCGTTGAGGTCGGCGGTGTTGGTGACGGTGCAGGTGGAGGTGGGGGGGCGGGGGCGGGGGCGGGACGTGGCCAGGCCAGGTGAGGGGGCGGGGCCTGGAGGAGGGGCAGGGGAGAAGGTGGAGGAAGAGGAGGAGGCTAGAGGGTCGCTGCTGGGGCGCTGGTCCTGCCTCTCTCCCCGGTCGTCTGCTGCCCGCTCCCCTCTCCCCGGGGGGTCTGGGTCTGGCTTCAGCTTCTTGAAACATCAACACAGTGTGTCTTTAAAAAAATACCATGCCAAGTAGTCACCATGTCCAGAATGACCCTGTGTTATATTTTTGTGCATTTGATAAATAAAACAGCCAGAGTCATGTGACCTACCAGCTCCTTCTGGAAGGTTCTCTTCAGCTCGGCTAACCTCTGCTGCAGCTGCTTGACGGTCTGCAGAACACAAGAAGGTCGGATGTCAACATCTGGTTAAGCATCGATTGTCTGCTTTGACTGCTCACAGCCTCACTTGTAAGTCACTTTGGATAAAAGCATAGTCTCCTAAATGACTAAATGTATTCTTATACAAATATCTACATTTACATGATATATTATATAGAGGAATAACTGAAGTCGCGGACCCTGTTCTTGTCGGCCAGCTGCTGCTCCAGGTCTCGGTTGGTCTTCTGGAGGTGGTGGAGGTCGTCCACCGTCACCGCTCCGTTCTGCTCCGATGAGACGCACGGCTCCGGGGGCTGTAGCTGCTCCGTCAGGGTCTCCACCTCCACCTCCAGGAAGGAGATCTGGACAGGAGAGACAAGACACTCAAAACACTCCCCTCAGTCAACAAGATGTGGGTTCTAGTTTGGTGTTTTGAGATCAAGTTATTTTATGATGCTAATGAATGTTTTATTAGTCTTATCATTTATTTTTCGGTGTGGACATAAAACATTTTTGGCAGCAGAGGTGGAAGTTGACATCTCAGGTCCACTTTGCCCTCAGGGGCAAAGTGTATAAAATATAATATAAAACAGCAATTCATAATAAAAAAATAGGAATAAAGTCACAATACTGACTAGCCACACAATAGAATACAAAATATAGGAAAATAAAAGTATCTGCATTTACAATATTAAAATCACAGACCGGTCAGAAGCACCCTACTAGAGCGATCATAACACTTATGCGTAAAAAGGTGTGTAGTCCTGACCCGTGATTGGCAGGAGTCCAGCAGCTGTGATTGGCTGAGAGCGTCCTCCCGGAGGCAGGCTACCTGCTGGTCCTTCTCCGCCTCCTGCTGCTCGGCCTGGGCTCGCTGGGCCTGGAGCTGGGCCACACACGCCCTGGACGCCTGGAGCTCTGGGGATACGGTCAGAGTGAAACACTTAAACCCTGAGGGACATTCAGCTGTTACAAGGTGCAACGAGAAGATACAAATATTTTTGATCCACGAATACAAGCCATAAACTCCTATGTACAAAATAAAACTCAATAGAATACACTAAATGTTAAAATAAATGTCTAACCGTGACATAAATATCATAAATAACTATAGCGACCATAAACACAACTACTTTAAAAGAACGAATGAAACTGGACCTTAACGTTGAGTTTTACACATGATCACATTAGAAGATACATTACATTACACATGATCACATTAGAAGATACATTACATTACACATGATCACATTAGAAGATACATTACATTACACATGATCACATTAGAAAAGTGTCTGGGGTTGATACCGTTCTGAAGCGAGGTTATCTGCTCCTCTCTCTGGGTCAGCTGATCGGTGAGACCGGCCACTTCCTGTTGCACTGCACCATGGGACCACAGCAGGTCACCCACCTGAGACGGGGAACACCAGACTAAAGGTCACTAAAGGTCAACAGCTGCTGTGGGACAACATTGAGGTCCACTAGGGATGGGGAAAGAAATCCATTCAGGGATTGAGGATCGGGATTCTCTGAGTATCATCAGGTTGACTCAAAAATGTATATTTATTTGTTTACAAACATCAATGTTATCTTAGTGGAACCAAAATAATGGTACCGTCCTACAGAAGGCGCTATAGTGCGTTCGTCAATAGTCAATTTGCATCAACTATGTTCTGTTCTGTTAGGCCACATTCATTAAAAATAAATAAATACATTTAAAAATCTTAATATCTTATCGCAATATTTACAGAATCGTAATATTTACAGAATCGCAATACATATCGTATCGGCACTCAAGAATCATAATATCATATTGTGGTAAAACACAAGAGTGGTGTGTGACCTGTGCTTGGAGCTCCTCCCTCTGCCTCCTGCTGTCCTCTAGAGCCATGGCTATCTCCACACTCACCGTCTGACGACTGCTCAGCTCCGCCTAGCATGCACGCACACACACACACACACACACACACACACACACAAAGACACACACAATTATTATAAATTAACCTGAGAAAAGTGGCTGCAGAAGTACAAGTTGGCCGTGTGTTCTTACCCTGGCTGCAGTCAGCTCCTCCGCCCGGGCCTGGAGCGAGGAGTCGGCCTGGTCCCTCTCCTCCTCCACACTTCTCTTCTCCTCCTCCAGACTCTTCTTCTCCTCCTCCAACTCCCTCTGGGGGAGCAGACACACGTGAACACACGAAGGAGAGAGAAGCACCTGAACAAACGCACTCCCTATAATATATTAGCGAGTGCAACATAAGCGTGTCAGAGCGAACGACTACTCAGTCTACTTCCCTCCCTCCCGAGGCACTAGACAGGGTTGTCCAGGGTCTCCTCTGCTCCTTTCTGTCACCACTGAGCCCCTGGTTGTTGGGATCAAACCTTCACACCTCAGGTGAGATCAGGGACCGCGTGGAGCACTACAAGCGGATCACGTGCTTCTCTACTTCTCCGCGCCTGAAGTGGCCATACTCTGTTCTCTCTGTTCTTAACTCAGTCAGACTCATCTCTGGCTACAAGATTCGTTTTAATAAGTGATAATAGAATAAATCATACAATATATAATATAATATAATTGTGCAGATGCGGATCGAGCTACAGCATGTTGTAAACCGTTTCCCCCGGAAAGTTCCTCCAAGACATTCTGAATGTGACTCTGAACAAACACACTATACTATAAACACATTGTCTTCGTTTACAGGTTTCTAACAAGCAGAAACGTGGGGCGGGAAAAGAGTTGAGGCAAGAGTACGTCTAGTCAGCGGTATTTAAAGCACTTTCACAGTAACAGCCAATCACGTCTTACCATCCTGAGGCGTAGAGCGTCCAGCTGGGTCTGGCTCTCTGATTGGATGACGGTCTTCTCCTGCTCTAGCCTATCAGTGGTGTCCTCTCTGAGCTGCCTCTCTACCACCACCTGCTGGTCCAGCGATGCCTTCTCAAATGCCCACGCTGCTTGCTGAGGAGAAGAGAGAGACACACAAACATGTTTTACTGTATTTAGTTTCCGGCGTTTTTTTTACTCATATTACATGTTTTAATCTATTTTAATTTCTACTACTGTCCTGTACTTTCTGCTGTGACACCCACATTTCCCATCTGGGATTATTAAAGTACCATCTTATCTTATGTTATGAATTATGGTGAATTCATGAATCCATGGAACAATTTGATTGGATGTTCAAGACTCTGTGTGAGTCTTGGTTCTCTTCTGCTGCTCCTCACCAATCTGCTCAGATGTTCCTGTTGGTCAGTGATCTCCTGCTCAGCTCTCTGGATCTTCTCACTGGTCTCCACCCCCTGCTGCTCCAGGGCTGTGATCTGCAGGGAGACGGTGAGGAGGGGTCATGGAGCATGATGGTGGAGACATGGAGACATGTTGGTGAAGCCCTTAGTGACATCACAAGTGGGAGTGTTATACCAATAATGTAATTGTGCCAGTATAATACATTTGTATTGATGCTGATAGACAACCAGAGGGGGAAAGAAATATCAGCTATACAAAGTAATAATCTTCCTGTAGTTGGAGTAAAGGGCGTGTTGCTACTAACAAAGTGATTTAACCTAAAAGAGACCTACAGAGACCTACAGATAGACAAGAGGTGTTATGAAGCTTTAAGGAAGCTAAAGAGTTACAGATAGACAAGAGGTGTTATGAAGCTTTAAGGAAGCTAAAGAGTTACAGAGAGACAAGAGGTGTTATGCAGCTTTAAGGAAGCTAAAGAGTTATAGAGACAAGTTATGAAGCTTTAAGGAAGCTAAAGAGTTACAGAGAGACAAGAGGTGTAATGAAGCTTTAAAGAACCTTGGAACGGGGAAATGAATCAATGCGGATAAAATAAGAATAAAAATACATAAAATAAAAACCTACTAACCCTAAATGATCTATTCAACACCAAATAAACTGTTAGGCAAATCTGTTTCCGTCTTAAATTGAGTACAACAAAAGAGTGACAACTTTAGGGTGTATGGTACACCAATGTGTAACTACTAATACATAACAAGTATTTGCTTAGTCTTAACCTGTTGGTTGAACTTAGGCTACATCAGTGTCCACCCAGATGCACGATGGACAGACAGCCTACCAGTCGGTACAGTCCACTGGGTAGGCTGATCCATCTATCCATCTTGACTGTGGACATACAACACCTGGATGGACACTCCCACTTGTGATGTCACTAGAGGGTACATATGCTTGTAATGGCTGATCAACATCACAGCCGGTGGTGGGTATATTTAGGGGCCCTGGTTCTGACCTGAGAGTCTGTTCTCTCTCTGTAGGCCTTGGACGAGTCGTCCTTATGTCGGAGGAGGGTCTGCAGCTCGCCCACCGTGCCGCTGGCCGTGGTCACCTGAGGACAGGAGACACAAGGTAGGGTCTAAAACATCTAAACATTGAAAATAGGTATAAATAACATACTCTTCTATCGCCACAAGAAATTAGGATGAGAATACCAGAAGTAGACGTTGAATATTTAAGCTTCGATAAGATTCGATTAATAAATATATATATATATATATATATATATATATATACACACACACACACACACACATTATCTACACACAGTGTCTGGGGAGTCACTCTCTCATGCGTGCGTGCGTCTGTGTGTACCTGTGCTTCCAGGGAGCTGACGGTGTCTGCATGGCTGGTCCTGGCCTCCAACAGGTCCTCCCTGGTCTTCTCCAACCTCTGCTCCACCTCCCGCTTCTGTAGAGAGAGGAGGAGAGTCTAGTGGTGAAGATGACCCCTAAAACCCCTACCTGCTCCTTCATGACATGAATCTGACGTAACGTCATCTTAATAATAATAATAATAATAACTCATAATAACAGTTAACGTATCTTTGGTGATCAATCCAACTCCATAGAGACGGAGAGAAAATAGGCCCCGCCCACACCGGAGGGGAAAACTGCTCTCCATTGACTTTGTATTGCGTGACGCTGCCTCCTTGTCATTTCGGTCTGCCAGCAAACAACAGAAAAATGCCTAAAAGCTGCTGTGTGGTGGGATGCACTACCAACAGGGTAAAGAACCCAGAGATAAAACCGGAAAACTGAGCCTTTAAGAAGACAAATGTGAATACTGGCAATAAGACGTGAGGCATCAGCAGGAAGAATTGGAAAACTGTGGCAAATTTGGCCTGACAAACCGTAGAGGTTGAAGCTAACTAAGCTATGCAAGGCCTTTGTTAGGTTAAATGATGATCTTACCTGGTGATTCGGTCAAATAGTTAAATATAAATATCAAAGTATTTCACTTCTGGCCATTCAGTGGGATCATTTCTCCAAGAAGTGCAAGGTAAAGAGAAGGGACACTGAGCTAGACCGACAATATTGAGTTTGTTAATATACCTTGTCCACTCTGGTAGACATAGGGCGCTAAGATAATCCTTTCACATGCTTAAATCTAACGGGGGGGACTTGGGGGTGATGGGGGGGTGTAGCAGTGTCAGTACCTCCTCCAGCAGCTCCTGGAGGTGCTGGTCCAGACTGAGGTCCTGCTGCAGCCGTCTCTCCAGACTGACCACCTTCATCTGGAGCTCTGATAGGGTGGAGGCATGGTCCTCCTCCACCACCTCCGCCTGGAGACATCGATATAATTATATAGATAAGAGGGTACATAGATATAGAAATAAAGATATAGAACAGCCAGCATAGAAGCTCCATTGTAACCTTGTGGTGCTGTAACTTGAGGGCGTTGTGTTCCGTCTGTAAGGAGTAGAGAGACCTCTCCAGACACGACAGCATGGCCTGGGACTGGACACACACACACACACACACACCAATCAGATACACACGGAGATTAACCATACACACCGCTCTATCAACCACACACACATATGCACACCATACCTTCTGGAAGTCATCAGAGACCTGCTGGATGACGGCCTGCAGCTCCCTGCTCCTCTCCTCCACCTCCCTGACTCTGCTCTCCGCCTCATCCCGCGAGACCAGCAGCTCCTCCCTGCAACACCACAAGTATTAATACTAACTAATACTAACCAGTATTAATACTAACCAATACTAACTAATAATAATACTAACCAATACTAACTAATACAAATACTAACTATTAACTAGTACTAATACTAACTAATACTAATACTAACTATTAACTAGTACTAATACTAACTAATACTAAGTAATACCAATACTAACAAATACTAACCAATGCTAACTAATACTTATCAACACTCCAGCCACCAAGAGGTCCTCTCTGGAGGGAATGTTGTCTCCGCGGGGGACCCCCAGTCTGTCCTCCTCAGCCTCACCTCTCTATCTCCAGCTCTGTGTTCAGCTGGCTGGCCTCCTGGTGCTCCTGGCCCAGGGCGTGCAGCCGTCCCTGGGCCTCCGCCAGCGACCGCCTGGCCCTCTGCAGCAGCACCTCCTTCCCCTCCAGCTCCTTCTCCCGCTGGCTCAGCTGCTCCTCCTTCATCAGCAACTACAGGAGAGGATCAGGGTTGGATTACTCCAGGTCATAACTGACGATGGTTACTGGTGATAAGATTATGGTTGCTACAGCTTCAGTTTTTTCTAAATGTTCTTAACTATATACAAATAATTTAAAATAACAATACAAAAACGAGGTATCTGTCAACAATTAAATATTGAATATTTAGTTGAAGAGAAGGAATCATTTTTATTGACTATTTAGTCATTTATCAGACACTTTTATGCAAAGCAACTTAATATGAGACAGGTCTTTAAGGAGCAGGTAGGGGTTAGACAGTATAGAGACAGGTCATTAAGGAGCAGGTAGGGGTTAGACAGTATAGAGACAGGTCATTAAGGAGCAGGTAGGGGTTAGACAGTACAGAGACAGGTCATTAAGGAGCAGGTAGGGGTTAGACAGTACAGAGACAGGTCATTAAGGAGCAGGTAGGGGTTAGACAGTGAATACAGAGACAGGTCATTAAGGAGCAGGCAGGGTTGTGTTTGTGTGTATGTATACCATGTGTTTGACTTTAGCCAGCTCCTGCTGCTGGAAGGTCTCCATCTCGTCTCGGTCGTCCCTCTTCTGGAACAAAGTGAGGCTCTTCTCTGTCATCTCCTCCACCCGCACTTTCAGCACCACCTTCTCCTGGGGAGACACACCAGGCGTTCAGCGTTTATTATTTTGTCATTATTTGCATCTTCCGACCCACGATGAACTCTTCCTATGAACAGGAAATGTTTTGCATCTTTTCAACTTGAGGCGAGCCTCGTCAAAAAGGTCTGCCTCGACACTATAAATACTTTTAAACCTTTCTGTTTGCTGCACTGTTTTAGTCAAATTGATGGCATATTTATAATTTTTGCCTTATTGTACCGTTATTTAAAATTTCTCTTTTAAGTGATTGTATTTATTGTCTTTTATTCATTGCCTTTTAAATGTCTTTAAACTGTGATTCCTGCCTGTAAAGCACTCTGAATGACGTTGTGTTTGAAAGGGGCTGTAGAAATAACCGTGCCTTGTCTCTGCCAATGGCCGGTCATTCAGGAAGAAGATTTACTACATAATGACCACATAAGTGCAAAGAGCAGAGAAGCATTTCAAGACACCATCTTCAAAGTTACCATATAGACATATTGGCCAATCAATCGCAAACATGCAGCTGATCAACCTGTTTATCTGTAAGAAATGATCAAGGTGTTGAGGTATATCCCTGATCGATCATGAGTCTGTCTTCCATCCACACTCACCTTTTCAAGAAC